>BRDA01090761.1:9382-20765 GCA_036984385.1 Crenuchus spilurus
AACTTCTCGTCGCAAAGTAAGTAATGTCTACACAAATCTACAGACGTTTGATCTAAACCTCGCTACGACGTTTGCAGCATCGCTCCAAATCTAGTTTGCAGACATCTAAACACATCTGTAATGAATGAAACGCTGCTCTTCAAACCATAAGTGAGGCGCCATTTTTGGTTGCACTGCAATCATAAATGAACTGATGTAACATATTCAGACCTGCACAGCAGTTACTATGGAGACAGTGACCTAGTACAGAAAGTGTTTATAAGACACTGCAGCCAACAGTTTTAATAGACCTAAAGTGTGGATCATTTCTGACTCACTATCCTACTTGTACACTAATAGGCATCACTGCACTGGCTCTCCACAACTGTATGGTCATATGCATACCATCTATTGGAGTTAGATGTATACTGGACATGTAGACACTTTCAATGGATTCATGCAACACTGCAGGTTTTCAGGAGTATCACTGATATGTGATATGTCATGCTAGCTAAAACACCAAAATAAACAATGAAGAAAAGGTGTCTCTCACATTAAACACTATCACTGAAGGAAAGGAGTAGATCACAGTACCTGTCAAAAGTGTGGACACACCTGGACATTCAGTGGTTTTTCATAATTTAAAAATGTTCTACATTGTAGATTAATACTAAAGTCATCTAAACTATGAATAAACACATATGTAATTATTTAGTGAACAAACAAGTAAACAAACCAGAATATGTTTATATTTGACGTTCTTCACAGTAGGCACCTCTTGTTTAGATGCAGCTTTCTTGGCATTTTCTCAGTCAGCTTTATGAGGTAGTCACCTGGAATGGCTTTCAGTTAACAGCTGTGTCTTGTCAAGAGCTCATGACTTGCATTTCTTGCCTCTTAATGCGTTTGAGACATCAGTTGTGTGTCTACTTTGAAGTAAAATCTAAAACATGTTTTGGTTTGTTTAACACTTTTAAGTTTACTACATGATTCACTATGTGTTCACTCACAGTCTGGATGACTTCAGTATTCATTTACAATGTAGGAAATAAAAATAAATAAATAAATAAAAACATTAAATGAGAAGTTGTGTCCAAACTTTTGACTGGTACTGTAGATACTGTATTTTAAAAGGATGTGAAAGTGAGTACATTTCAGTTTGTTATAGATATGCAGTATGAATTGGTCTTTTACTCAGTTCTTGCTCTGTCCAGAATTCTGGGGCACATTTAAATTGGTAGCTTGGTTCTCCTGGTCCTGGCGAAGCAAGACATCTATACATAGTTACATTTTTGGTCTGGCTTGCTTATCATCCACACTGGCAAATTTACAATTTAACTTAAATATTGTGGTGAACTGCATGAATCACCTGGTGTTACATTCCCCACGAGCTGACTATGGGACTGACAAGTCCAGTGTGAAAGAGTGAGCAGTGATGAGTCCTCAGTAGGTCATGGTTCACTTATTTGGAGCAAAACGTGGTTTTAAGGCAGCATTCTCATTATTTTAAACCACACAAACACACTAACCAACAGTTTATTTTAATATAACTAAAGTTGACAAGTCTGAAGACACCCTCGGACTGAATAAGAAAGTCAGCAACATTTAGCATTATACTCCCTGGAACCAACGGTGGTTCCAAATTCGCATTCTTTGCATTCAACAGTTCATAACTTTTATATTTCAGAAGCTACATATAAGTTGAAGGTGTCATATGAAAGCTGCAACTGTACAGTGAAAGCCTCCTGACGCAACAGCAGGTATTTGGCATTTTTTTGTAGATTTTCAGCCATGAGTTTTGTAATTTGTGAAAGAAAGTAAGTTTATACACTGTTGGGGAAGTTTTGATTGAACTAGTTTGGGAAAATTATGTTTTATTCTTCTGATATTTAAACTGTTATACAGATGTAAACAAACCGTCTGTGTGATCTGCTCTGCTGCGCAGGCTGTCAGTTTCTGATGATCAATCTAATGAACTGTGTGACATGTCTAAGCTCTGACAGTAACATATAAGCAGTTAAAAGCTGTTTCAAGCTGAGGAAACTATTTTATGGCTGTTTTTAGCATTTTGACAAGGTTTAAAGCCCAGTTTTGCCCCAAACGTGATCTTTAATGACCTTTATAATGTAATGTGTATGTGACTGATGGGAGATGGCCAGATGTAATGCAGGTCTGTAATAATGTGAGTAAACAGCTGTTTTTAGCTAAGAAACAGAAAAGACCATTTTAAATGAACGTAAGCTTAGAATGGACCTTTAATTTGAACTTTATTAACAGAACAATAAATAAAGTTGTGCACTTAGATTTTTTTAGTACAAGTTTACATACAGATACACACATCTGAGCCACAAACTGGATCACAGATTGTCTAAATACTGTAATATGGAGTACCGGTATATTAAAAAAATATTTTAAGAAAAAATATCACTGAACGCCTAGTTTTTTGACATTTAGAAGCAAATTTGAAAACAAATTGAATCACTCTTATGAAAAAACACATTATTCTTCTAACCTGAAGGCTGAACAAAAAACATAAACATTTTGTATTTATTCCATGCAGTTAGGAAGTAATAATCCTTAAAATTAGACCATGAAAATTCAGGCAAAAAAAGGAAAATACCCTGGGAGCTTAATGCTCTATGATTAAAAAAAACCTGTTCTATAATTATTTTTCAAAATTAGTAACTATTAAAAACTGCAGTTACTGGCAGTGATAATATATACTTTTATGTCCATGTTCTGTTGAAACAAGTGGAGCATCAAGCTAAAATGTCACATCAGGCAAGGGTCAGAACCAGAGAGTACTAATACATGATCCTGCGAGCCATCCACAGTGGTTGAGAGCACAGTCCAATTTCCAGAAGATCAGTAACACCGGCAGACCAAGCAAATGGGACAGTCCAAAAACCATCAGTGAGAAAACACAAAAGAGGTCACACTAAACAAAAAGGTCCACTTGCTATAGGTGGCAATACTTCACAAAGACCATAAACTAAACCCTGGTCTTATATACTGAGCTAATGACAAAAGACAGGTGTAATAGATCTCTAGAAATATCGAAAGAAGAAGATAGTTATTCGACTTAACACAGTGCTGTATGGGTCAATCGGTCAATCATCACCTGGTTTGATACAATGCATGCTGCTCAGTATTTTCTAATTAAGCCAAATGTGTGAATTATAAACTTTCAGTCAATACTAATGGTTCAAAGGAGATATTGTATTATTTTGTCAATGTTTAACATCATAAAATAATAATTAAAAAAGTCTGAAATGCAGATGAATGCAGAATGCACACAAACATAATTAATTAGGTAGGTAATACTTAGGTAATAATTAATTACTTGGTAATATATGTAGTTGTATTTATACAGTACAACAAATAAACTACAAATGAACAAAATAAAAGCACTAATTCAGGGTCACATGCAGTGTAATTGGTCATAATATTAAAAAAGATAAATGGAAATCATCTTTTGTCACAGTAACATGTGCAAGGCAACAAAATCTTATGAACAATCCTGTTAAGATCATCCTGTTCTGACAGTCTCCAGTCATTACACTTCATCTAAAATAAGACCCTAAGGAGACTGTGTTTTCTTTTTTTTCAGAATCAACTTTGTGGAAAAGAACAAATTGTAATTAGCTGGTAATAGGCAATCCTTACAATGCCCCATTAGTCTGAGCTATTAGCACAAACATGACTTTAACAAGTCATAAATCAGATGACTTGACCGATACATTCATTTTCAAAATAACTTGTCTGCTTTAATGCTTAGACTAAGGTACTGTTTGCACACATATTTGAGAGATAAATGGACCTAATGTGAACTTTATTTGTGACACTAACTGTGTTTAACCATTAACATATAACTACTATTTTGTTTAAAATGGCATTTGCAGTAGTTTGCATATTAATAAATCAACAAAACGTTGATGTTGAACATTGGTCATTAGCCACGAGAGGATGTTTTTTGTTCTTCTTGTTTTCCTTTTTCTCCATATTCTAATATTACCTATTCACACAATAGCTACACATTGCCATTTCAGGATAATGGGGCATTTTTAATGAACTAATTACTGACATAAAATATTTATGCATATAATTTGATGCAGAGGACAATCTAGTCATCCAAGGAGGCCTTTACAGTCATTTTACAGGTTAATCACTAATGTCTAGGGACTTGTTACATGGGTGGTTTGAACAGCAGCAAACACTTGTATGTTCATGTCTAAAACCAAGTTTACACTTTCAGTGGTTGTTACATGTCAGATTGTACAATGTGAAAACACTAGCAGAATTATATGAAAGATTTGTGTTTTTAAACTCAGATTGTAAGATTCACTAATGAAAGACTGGCAATTTATCCCTTTTGCAACTAGGGTTCTATTGGTGAGACTTGTCATTGCTGGCCCTTAGATAGTATGGCCACCTTTGGGATTTGAGTGCTGTGTTAGAATGTTCAGATTCAAATGAGGATGCAACAGCCAACTTCTGTCAAATCCTTCTGTAATGTATTGACCAGTACTTGATCCTAATAGTCATCCTGAGTTGGGCAAAGTAAACAAATATTTCCTGCATGATTACTACCACAAGAAATAAACAAAATGTGTGCCTTGACTCTGTTTGAGTTTTTGACTTTATGAATTTTACTGGTCATTCATTCTCAACTTCGAACACAACATTAGCAAGTAGCATTAGCTATAGTGCCAGTCAAAAGTTTAGACATTCATTCAATGTTTTACTTTTTTTTTTTGTTTCCCCTACATTATAAATGAACACTGAAGTCATCCAGACTCTGAGTGAACACATACTGAGTCATGTAGTAAACTTAAAAGTGTTAAACAAACCAAAACATGTTTTAGATTTTACTTCAATGTAGACACACAACTGATGTCTCAAACACATTAAGAGGCAAGAAATGCAAGTCATGAACTCTTGACAAGACACAGCTGTTAACGAAAGCCATTCCAGGTGACTACCTCATAAAGCTGATTGAGAAAATGCCAAGAAAGCTGCATCTAAGCAAGAGGTGCCTACTGTGAAGAATGTCAAATATAAACATATTCTGGTTTGTTTACTTGTTTGTTTACTAAATAATTACATATGTATTTATTCCAACACAGTCTCACATGAAAAAATCGCAAGGTTGACTTTCTCATGTATCGCGCCCGATCGTCTACCCAGTGACTTTCTGTTTTCTGCTCGTTCAGAAACCCCCAGATTTTGCGTCATCACTCAAGTGTGGTCGAACGTCCAGCATATTGCTTTGCTGTTTCTGTTTTCAGATTTATATTTCTTCATTATCCCTGATAAGGATTAAGCGGGTGTGATAATGAATGGATGGATGGATTTTTTCATTAACAGGGCATTACTTAAGATGCAGGGATAAACGGGGATCACTGCAGACGCCTGCACTGTTTGTATGAGCGATAAGCTAACTTGCTAGTGCTAGTTTAGCAATAAGCTAACTAGCTAACACTAGCCTAGATAATCTAAGCAAAATGGTTTTATTGCGCTGGAACGTAACCAAGGTGTGGGCATTTATACGGGAGCAGATGGAATTGGCAAATGTTGATGTGATAACTGTCAATGCACCACCAAGCACCAACTAGTTAGGTAGCAATATGGTGGACATTCGACTGCACTCGGGTGATGACGCACGAACGAGCAGAAAATGTCACCGGGTAGAAGATCAGGCATGGCACTTGAGAAAGTGAAGCCTGTGACATTTCCGTGTGTTGGTTTAATAACTGCTAGTTTAAAAGCTTTGGGTACATGTCCTAAGTTAAGGGACAAATTTATTATTGTTAAAATAGGTTTAATTGTAACTGATAGTGTTTCTTTAAGTAGTTTTGAAGGAATTGCATGAAGTCTGCAGGTTGTACAGTTTGATAAAGCAATAATTTTCTCCAGATCTAGTTGTGTTATTGGATTAAAAGCTTCCAGCCTGTCTTCCAAAGCTGTGTTTTGTTCTATTTCATCTAAGTCTGATAGCAGACAGCTTGGGTTTAAGTCTAAGATGTAGTTTTTTTGTCTAATGTTTTTTATATATCAGAGTATTATCAGTCATATCAGAGTATTATGACCACTCCTGGCCTTGAATGAACTGCCTAGGATGTCACAGATACTATATGACAGGGTTTGCTGTTCAATTGTAGCGCAATGGTCATCATGGTTTCAGGATCATGACAGTGACTTTCGTGTCCTTCGTTGGTCTTCAAACTCACCTAATTTCAATCCATTGGTGCACATCTGAGAACTCTTGGATTGCCAGGTTTACTGTGCTGACCCACAACTGCACAATCTGAGGCACCTCTGTGCTCTGTAGCAGTTAAAACGGGCATGAGTGCCTCCAGATACCACAATGTCTCCCTAGTGTCATTCAAGCCAAGGGTGTTTTAGGTAGTTGGCCATAATATTCTGATTTGACTGTGTATGACATAAGTCATAGCTTTTCCAACTTATTGTGAGATGACTTTAATGTTTGTAAACATTTTTTTAGCAATTCTACCTGTTTTATTATTTATTATTTCAAGATTAAAACAAATCAATTGCCTTAGATTCGGGGCTGATCATAACAAACATGAAGAAAGCAATCTGGTCAAAGTCCTGTTTTATGTGAGAGCTGATGATATCCAGAGGCCATATTTCAAAATAGATTGCTTCAATGCAGCAGTGGGACTTATACACAGTAAATCTGCCAGTGTTAAATCAACACTATTAGAGTTAAATTAACACTGAGAGTGTTACATTTTGACACTCTCAGTGTTAATTTAACTCTAATAGTGTTGATTTAACACTGGCAGATTTACTGTGTATGTCTGTTAATTAGGAATGGTGCTTTATAGTTTCAATTTTCCCTCAACACAGATGTAGAACTGGTGAATGCAAAGATGTTGGTGTGACAAACAGAATGGCTATGATCAACATTTACTGTACATCAGTAGAGTGTTTCCTTGTATTTCATCAAGAACAATAAACACGGCAGGCTATCACCAGTCTCTCATTCATCTATTACTTACACATAGTCATTCTACACCTCATATGCTGTATAAACATTGCCCGCAACAGTTGGTACCACCGGTAAAGATGTGAAAAGCAGAGTAAGACCTGTCTTTACCTGAAGTAAATGTTTTCTGAGGGGGATACATGTTATCAAGAAAAAAAAATGTTTTAATAAAACGACATGTGCCACAATTATTAGCATCCCTGCATTTAGCAGGGGCAGTCGTTGGCCTGGTGGTTAATTATCTGGTCTTATGACCGGAAGGACATTTAGATGTGCATTTAGAAACTCTAGCCCATCTTCTGACTCCCCATCCAACCCATCCATCATGGGTCCAAACCACAGGGCCACTGCTGACCAGATATTATATGGCTGCTGCACAGCAGTGGCACTGAGTGTGTAATATGTGTAATACTGCTGTGAGTATATCGCACATTGTGGTGTTCTTACTCATGTTAGTGCTGCTGAGTGGTTCATCACCCAAAAATATCCCACTGAGAGCTCTAACTGTTTAAAGTGGCCAGTGAGTGCACTCAAAAAAATAAATTGTTAAATGAACTTACTTTAATTGTGTCACAATTCCATCCAATCAAACCCACTAGGGCCAAAGGATATGGACTTAAAATACAATTGTTGTTCAATCACATGTGAAATGTTACTTTTACTGAAATAATTTATTTTATTAGCATAAATGATGAGTTAAATAAACATCTAATAGTAATCTGACTGAACAGTAATATGTGTTGTCATTATATTATTATCCCATGTCAATAAACAATGTTTTTTCAAAAGAAATGTTTTATATTATAGTGTTTGCACATTATAAATCAAGTAGACTCAACAAAAATAAATTTTTTCAAGAACATACACAATATTTTTACATGCACAACAAATGTGAAAAGTAGGTTTACATTCACTAACTTGTGGCCACACAAGAAGAAAAGTGAATTTAACTGTAACAAACATATATAGGATGTTTCCTACTAGGTCTACTAGGTCTCCCTCTTAAAATGCCAAGTTTTTGTGATTTAAAAAACCTGACCAAGATTAATCCTTCCAGACATTTTTTTCCATCTTGAATCTCATCTATAATCTGCACAAGTCCACTGAAAAACATACATTTAAAGGATAATAATAATAATAATAAAAATAATAGTAATAATAATATTAATATTAATAATAACAATAATAATAATAATAATAATAAAGCATCAAAGTGATCTCACTGTTGAAAGGCATCAGTCAGGAAAAGAGGACAAAACATTCACAAGACTTTAGATATACCACAGAACACAGTGAAGATGGTCATCAAGAAGTGGATAAAATTTAGCACAACAGTGATTTTACCAAGAACTGGACTTCCCTCCAAAACTGATGAAAAGACAAAAAGGAAACTGGTCCATGAGGCCAAAAGACTACAGTGATATTAAATGAGCTGCAGGAACTTCTGTAAAGTACTGGTTGTGTAGTACAAGTGACAACAATCGAATATATTTTTCATATGTCTGGGCTGTGGTGTGGTAGGGTGGCAAGACAGAAGCACTTTCTTACAAAGAAAAACATCTAAGCTTGGCTATGTTAAGGTATGTAAGGTATGTTTGACACAAAACCAACACTGCACATTGCACAGCTTTTTGCTTTGCAGCTGTTTTTCTGCAACTGGAAGTGGGGCTTTAATCAAGGTGGAGGTAATTATGACCAGTTCCAAATATCAGTCAATTTTGGCACAAAACTTTCAGGCCTCTGCTACAGAACTAAAGATGAGGAGGTCTTTCACTTTTCAGCACACAACAACCCAAAGCAGATCTAAACATCCACAAAAGAACAGCTTCACCAGAAGAAGATCAAATTTTTGGATTGACCCATCAGAGGCCAGACCTGAATCCTACTGAAAATATGTAGGTTGACTCTAAAACGGCTGTACACAGGAGATACTCTCACAATCTGACAGATTTGGAGCTGACAATTTCCTGACAAATCTGACAATTTGTACATTCAGAGTACAAAGTATTTACTAAATGTTATACTTTGTTGTTATTGTTTCCAAATGCATTTAATGTAAGTGATGTAAATATAAATAAGAATGAATAAGAATTGACTTTTCAGTTTGCATTAGCAAAATGTGACCCCACCAGGGAAAACCAAGCCAAAGTCACTGGGCAACTTATTGAGATATCGTGTATTATTATACACTCAGTATTATTGCTGTAAATGAAAGATAACAGTGTCAGATATCTATCAGAGTACATATTTTGATCAAAAACAAAACTTAAATTAAAAAAAGTTGTTTTGAAAAAAAACAAATTTTGAAAAAAAAGAATGACTTTGACCTGGTTTTCCCTGGTGGGGTCACAAATATCTCCCAAGAACAAAGATCGCTGCCCTTTCCCCTTGCCCTCTAATCCTGGTTGGAATTGAAATGCTCAGTGGATGAAATGCATGCGATAATGGACCATCAGCTAAATACTGATCAAGCTAAATACAATTCATTCAGAAAAATATTGTTTAATATATTTTAAACAGATAATGATTAATTAAGTACTCAAAGATTATTCAAATAATTTATTTAAAGCCAATATAATACCCCCATGAATCACGTTTGAGTCTATCTGATATGATCATGAACTGTTTCACTCCTTTAATTAAAAACACAGCAATAACTTTCTTTTTAATTAATACACATATTTAATACACAGATGAGCCACCACAAGATCAGACTTGTTGTTCCAGCCCATCTCACAGATCAGACCTGTGAAATTTGGAGGCCACTCTCTGTAGGTACCAAAAACTGCTGACAGGTAGCATCCAACTTGTCTTGCTCTTTCAGAGATGCTCCAACCCCAATCTTTTAACTCATTATACATCCAAAATACAGGTAACACAACTGTAGAAAAATATGCAAATAATTTATAATATTTTACTAATTTTTATATTTTAATATATAATACTTTATAACATTTAAAATGACATCTTTTTGTTATATAACATTTGAAATTAAAAACTTCTGTTATCAAGAATAGTAATATGGCTACAACACAGTAGTGTACAACACTGACTGGGTGTCAGTGTATCTGGTGGGGTCTGGAACCATTTTGATGACATTAGCAGCACTAAGTCTACCCTGTTGCTGTAGTGGTGCTGGTGATTGAGAGACAAAAGGAGGGTCAACACTGAGGGTCTCATTCCCATCAGAGGAGGATGCCTCATAATCAGGATCCTCTCAATATCATCTTCTGTCTCAGGTACATTCTCCTCCATCTCAGACACATTCTTTTCTGTCTCAGACACAATCTCCTCTTTCTCAGAAACATTCTCCTCTGTCTGAGATACCGACTCTTCTATCTCAGACACATTCTTTTCTGTCTCAGACACATTCTTTTCTGTCTCAGACACATTCTCCTCTGTCTCAGACAGTCTCGCCTGTCTCTGACATTCTCCTCTGTGTCAGACACACTCTCCTCTGTCTCAGACACAGTCACCTCTCTCAGATACATTCTCCTCTGTCTCAGACACATTCTCCTGTCTCAGACACACTATCCGTTGTCTCAGACACACTCTCCTCTGTCTCAGACACATTCTCCTCTGTCTCAGACAGTCTCGCCTGTCTCAGACATTCTCCTCTGTGTCAGACACACTCTCCTCTGTCTCAGACACATTCTCCTCTGTCTCAGACACATTCTCCTCTGTCTCAGAAAGTCTCGCTTGTCTCAGACACATTCTCCTCTGTCTCAGACACATTCTCCTCTGTTTCAGACACACTATCCTCTGTCTCAGACACATTCTCCTCTGTCTCAGACACACTATCCTTTGTCTCAGACACATTTTCCTCTGTCTCAAACAAACTATCCTCTGTCTCAGACACACTATCCTCTATCTCAGACAGTCTCGCTTGTCTCAGACATACTTTCCCCAGTTTCAGACACATTCTCCTCTGTTTCAGACACACTCTCCTCTTTCTCAGACACATTCTCCTCTGTCTCAGACACACTATCCTTTGTCTCAGACACATTCTGCTCTGTCTCAGACACATTCTCCTCTGTCTCAGACAGTCTTGCTTGTCTCAGACATGCTCTCCCCGTTTCAGATACATTCTCCTCTGTCTCAGACACTCTCTCCTCTGCCTCAGACATATTTTCCTCTGTTTCAGACACACTCTCCTCTGTCTCAGACACATTCTCCTCTGTCTCAGACATTTTATCCTCTGTCTCAGAAAGTCTCGCTTGTCTCAGACACATTGTCCTCTGTCTCAGACACATTCTCCTCTGTTTCAGACAAACTATCCTCAGTCTCAGACACATTCTCCTCTGTCTCAGACACACTATCCTTTGTCTCAGACACATTTTCCTCTGTCTCAAACACACTATCCTCTGTCTCAGACACACTATCCTTTGTCTC
>BRDA01090765.1:0-18404 GCA_036984385.1 Crenuchus spilurus
TTATCAGAAATATATGCCAGAATAAAAAAACCCCAAATATATACATTCGTTTTTTGTGTTTGTTTCTGTGTTGGCCCAGTAGACTGGCCCTCACACAAGAATGGCACTAAACTAACACAAAACACTCACATAACAGAATTATCCTTAACAAAACACAACAGTACCTAATTATGCAAAACCCAGGGGATTCTGGGAAGTGACGTCACTGACGCTTTGTGGCTTCGGTTAAGCCGACACTACAATATTTTTACTTTCTTCTTGCGATTTTACTTCTTCTTGCGGGATTGTGACGCAAATGTAAACAATGAAGGGAAGGGTTATCAAACGAAAATGCTGGCTACGGTCTTCCACAGCCATAGACTCCATTCAAACTCATTAAAACATCAGCGGTTTTCTTAAAGACACAATAACCCTTTATACTGACTGACACTACTACACTATGAACTAACACATAAGAAACATTAATTTATCTAGTTTAAACCAAAATATTACAAAAACTCTCATGTAATCAAAATACCTTAAGCCAATAGTAAAACAATTAAATTACCATATTCACAGTGTTTTGTTTTGTAAAACCACTCCTTTCTGCTCTAATGCTGTGAACAACAGGTTAATGTTCAGTTTTGCCAATACAATGTTAACAGTTAAATATGTGAGGTCAATAAAGATTTATAAAAACAAGTATTTATGTTAAGTGAAGTCATTAAAGACTTTATTTAAAAATATATATTTAAGATAATTCAAGAGAAACCGTCTTTTTTATATATAAAACATGTATTTTTTCAGGAAATAGTTTTTAAGTTCAACTTTAAATGTCAGGAGATACATTGTTGCTGTTAAACATGCATTTCCAATAAAGTGAGTACTGGCAAAATTGGTTGTCATTTTTTATGTAGAGGTGGCGGGGGGGTGTCTGCACCCTCTGAAAGTAACTAATAAAGTAACTTGTAATCTAACTTAGTTACTTTTAAAATCAAGTAATCAGTAAAATAACTAAGTTACTTTTTAAAAGAGAAATCAGTAATCGGATTACTTTTTCAAAGTAACTGTACCATCACTGCCTATGAGGTAAGTGGGCCACAGTACAAAATACTTCTAATATAGTGGACGGTAAACAAAAATCTATGTTTTCATACACATATGTGGACAATAAAATACTATGTCTGTCTGTGATAAATCTACTGCTTTATGATCTATTCAACCTGTCAGATTACACTGATGTTACAGTGAGAAACAACATTTTAGAAAATATAAATTGTAAAGCCTTTAACTAACCGTTTCTGTAACAAAGGTTAGAAAGTGGTCATGATGTATGATCTCATACATAGGGCCGGATTTTGAAGTTCTGGGGCCCCAAGCAATGTTATGTTTGTGGGCCCTGATCAAACAAATTCATTTTTATAGTTATGGTGCGGTGCGGACTTGAACATAAATTAAACTAGAAAAGTGCATTTCCTGAAGGAAACGTGGGATATTGCGCATTGCTAACATGGCCCATAAGCTAAGGTATCCCAGTTGGTTTGTAAGGTGATGCTTTGGTATTTGTTGTGGTTTCTATGGCCCCCAAGGCGCTTGCTATGGCACCCAAGGTGGTTGCTATGGCACCCAAGGCGGTTGCTATGGGACCCAAGGCTGTTGCTATGGCACCCAGGGCCGTTGCTATTGTACCCAAGGCCATTGCTATGGGTCCCAAGGCCGTTGCTAGGGCCCCCAAAGCCGTTGCTATGGCCCTCAAGGCCGTTGCTATGGGGCGCAAGGTGGTTGCTATGGCACCCAAGGCGGTTGCTATGGCACCCAAGGTGGTTGCTATGCCCCCCCAAGGCGGTTGCTATGGTACCCAAGGCAGTTGCTATGGTACCCAAGGCAGTTGCTATGGCACCCAAGGCCGTTGTTATGGCACCCATGGCTGTTGCTATGGGTCCCAAGGCCGTTGCTATGGGTCCCAAGGCCGTTGCTAGGGGTCCCAAGGCCGTTGCTAGGGGTCCCAAGGCCGTTGCTAGGGGCCCCAAGGCCGTTGCTATGGCACCCAAGGCCGTTGCTAGGGTCCCCAAGGCCGTTGCTATGGCCCCCAAGGCCATTGTTATGGGCCGCAAGGCGGTTGCTATGGTACCCAAGGCGGTTGCTATGGGCCCCAAGGCGGTTGCTATAGGCCTCAAGGCGGTTGCTATGGGCCTCAAGGCGGTTGCTATGGCACCCAAGGTGGTTGCTATGGCACCCAAGGTCTTTGCTATGGCACCCAAGGCCGTTGCTACGGTCTCCAAGGCTGTTGCTATGACCCCCAAGGTTAAACTTGGAGGCATGTAAATGGATGGCTTATCACAGACTGGTAGACATACGCAAACATACACAGATTCAAATCTTAATGTTAATGGTTTTTAATATGAAACCTCTGACGTTATAATATGTCTAGCTGACTTGACACAGACAGAATAAATGGTCCTAGTGCTCGACTCATCTTCATTTAATATAGCGTGACACTATCTGCAGAGAAAAATCTGCAGAGAACCAAAACTGCCTTTTGAAAAAGTGCACCCCCCCCCCCCCAGTTACATCCGTGGTGTACAGTATCTCTTTAGTGTCAAACAACAAAAACAATTATGGGTTTAGTTGTTTTTTACATTTTTTTTAGCCAACCGCTTTTGCTGACCCCTGATCTCAGGGGACCCAAGCAAATGTGCGGTTTGCTTGGGAGTTAAGTCTGCCACTGCTCATACATACATACATACACCTCAATTATCACAGATTTCATTGAATTTTGTCACGTCTGACAGAGGAAGCAGACAATTGCAGTAAAATCACAGAGTAAAAGTTTACAGATGGCACAAACAGATCCAACACGTAAGACAAAAACATATGAGAAAAAACAGGCAAAGTTCAAGAGAGACAACCAGAGCAATACAGGACAGGCAAAGGAATAGTCGAAAACCAGCAATAGATCAAGGATCAGAGTATAAATCAGGGAAATAAACAGCTAGTAAAGACAACTGAGGGTTGGCAATAACTCGCCCAGAGGAGTGAGTGAGGAAGGATTATATAGTCCTCTGATAATGAGTCTCAGGTGAGTCCTCTCAGTATTCAGGCAAGTGTGACCTGTGTTGACGCTGCTAATTGGTGGTGTCATCAGTGTTGGGCTGAGAATGTAGGTCAAGTTCCTATTGCAGTTCCTCACCAGAACCAGCAGAGTGCATGACAAATTTATAGGAAAAGTGTTAGATTAATACATGTCCATCACACAGAATCTGTGTTATGAGTGCAG
Organism: Crenuchus spilurus; assembly: GCA_036984385.1. NCBI lineage: Eukaryota > Metazoa > Chordata > Actinopteri > Characiformes > Crenuchidae > Crenuchus > Crenuchus spilurus. The sequence continues at coordinate 3,257 of BRDA01090765.1, forward strand.
TCTTGAACCCTCCAAACATCCTTTTCACAGTTTAATTCACATTATCCAACCGAATGCACTTATAGCATTCAATACACACACGTCAACAAGTGTCCAGTACACAGTCTAGAGTCTGATTTGTCCAGGAAATAATTATTAGCTGTGGAGTAAGAAACAGGCTTCTCAAGAAAGTCTACTAACTATGATGTAGCATCACGTTTTGCTGAGGTACAGCTCACTCAAGCAGGGGAAATAGTGCATTAGCTCCAAGAGAGCAAAATTAGCAATGCTCTCTCTGGATGGGTAAATGACTCTCTCTCCCCATCACTACTACCATTCAATGGCTCAGGCATCTGCCTGCGAATGCATCAGAGCTGGGGATCATATGCTTTCCCACAAATTTTGGATTCCTACCTTTCTCCCTCAATGATGATGTATCGGCAGCAGTTTGAAAAGAGGCGATGGCTTGACTTCACATTTGTCAAAGGAGGAATGTGCTACTATTCACCCTTCTAGAGTCAGAGACATTACAAGTGACTGAGGGAGTCCTAGCGGATGGGTAGGGTGATTTGGGGGAACATTGGCTACCACTACATTGGCGTGGGGGCATTGGAATAACTTTTAAAAAGAAAATTGCCACATGCTTTTTTCAGAACCTGCAATTAAGGTAAAACTTGCTTCATTTTAGATTATTCACAGAATTTCACAGCAGATGGTCTATTTCATGGTCCATGAAGTAATTTTGACACCACCGAAATTGGTACCACCGTAGATATGAAAAATGAAAATCATACAAATGTCATATGGGGATGATGGGGGAGAGAATATAATGGTAGGATTGGCTAACATGAGCACTAGTTAACAGTTGTGTAGTTTTAATTATGTGACAGTGGACAAGCTTGTCAAACAATGAAAACTGTGACAGCTGCAAAAATGACAGGATGTTGTACACATCAAGTAGCTTCAGCAGGTGTTAATGCATGAATCAAAGGAGCAGTTCATTATGTAAACTGTATGTCAAAATCACTTCAAACTAGCCTCAAACACAACATTCAATCAGTATAAATACTGTGTATGTCTCAGAGCTACGACTGTCACACACCGGGCAGCCGTGGCCTGGTCTGTGTCTGGAAAGTCAATGGGTATAACTAAAGTGCCTTTGAGTAAAGCGCCTGACCTCAAACTGCTACTCGGGTGCCGTGGATAGGGCCGCCCACTGCTTTGGGCACTGGTCCTCACGGCCTAGTGTGTTCAACTAGTGTGTGTGTTTCACTGCATGGATGGGTTAAGTGTGGAGGTCAAATTCCATTGTGTGCAATCACGTTAGCAAAAAAATAAATACATTTAATGAGCAGCGACAACATCAGAAGTGTCTTAGCTGGATTGAGCAGAACCAGAACTGATCATCATATTACTGTGACTGATTGGTCAGCCAGCTCATGAGCAAATAGCCACACTGATGAAAGTGTCAGTGTGAATGTGTAATGAATATAAAACATATGACAGTGCTAAACATTTAATAAAATACAAATTTAATTATGAACAAAAATGAACTTTTTCAAAATATAATATTTGGAGCTAGAGGAAACATTGTGTACATTACATTGTTGTGCTGAAATATCCCTTTAACGTAAGGGTAGAGTAGAAAAGTTCTATAAGCATTCTGTCCACTTTGGGAGCAGAATATAAGAGCATCAGGGAAGTCCATTATACTTTGTATGTGAATCAAGCTCCTGTTTCTCTGTCCACAGGCACAGAGAGAAGAGAGCTACTGAGTATTCATATTCATTACTGTCTCACTGGACCACCAGTCACTACTCTGCAGCCTAAATTGCCTTCTATTATCCCTAAATTACTACTGTGAGGAAAGTGTGTGTGTGTGTGTGTGTGTGTGTGTGTGGTGTGTGGGTGTGTGTGTGTGTGTGTGTGTTTTCTGAGTATTTAACTGTTTGTGGGATAAAATGACCTCATAAGAAATACATGTCAAATGATGCCACGAAATTAACAATTCAGTGAAGTTAAGTTTAGCTTTAGATGTAAGACTGACTTTTGGTTACTGAGGTTTAGCTTTAACACCAGCATTCCCAGAAATGCAGAAAAAAACCCTTCTTGGGAGCCATTAGAGAGGTAATGTGATGTAAATGAGAGTATGTAGGGTGCATGTCGTAGGGAGAGTTTTGTTTTGGTATTAGGCCTCGGCCGCTCGGCTCGATTCGGCCTCGGCCGCTCGCTCGGCTCGGCTTGTGTGTGTGTGTGTGTACGCGCATGCAAGCCTGTAGCATGATTCCAGCTCTATTATTATATATACATTTTTTTCCTTCAATCCTTTGTGGAAAGAGGACTTACACTCAGTAAAACTGACTGAGAGTCTCTGTGAGACAGAGTGTGTTGAAGACGCGCTTATTTGCATGAGAAGCAAAGCAGAGCAGCAGAGAATGGCTGGTTAATGGTTCCAGCATTCTAGCGCGGGGGAAGAGACGACAAAAAATTTTGTCTTAGGTTTAGGTGTAATACTGTTTTGGTTACTGAGGTTTAGGTTTAGGTGTACAACTGTATTTTAGTTAATGAGGTTTAGGTTTAAGTGTAAGACTGTATTTTATTTACTGGGGTTTAGGTTTAGGTGTAAAACTGTATTTAAGTTAATGGGGTTTAGGTTTAGGTGTAATACTGTTTTGGTTAGTGAGGTTTAGGATTAGGTGTACAAATGTATTTTAGTTAATGAGGTTTAGGTTTAAGTGTAAGATTGTATTTTAGTTACTGAGGTTTAGGTTTAGGTGAAAAACTGTATTTAAGTTAATGGGGTTTAGGTTTAGGTGTAATACTGTTTTGGTTACTGAGGTTTAGGTTTAGGTGTACAACTGTATTTACGTTAATGGGGTTTAGGTTTAAGCATAAGATTGTATTTTAGTTACTGAGGTTTAAGTTATCAAATCTGAAAGTGAGAGAAAAACAATTATTAGTTATTTCGGACACAATAGAGATCTTTGGTGTTGCTCTTGCTTAGGGTGAACAAAGGAGGCTTTAGCTTTTAAGTTTAACACTTTGGTGTACTCTCTCACATCTCCTTGAGTTTTAGTCACTATCTCAAGTCACACTGTGTTCACATAGCTCTCATCTCAGTATGAGAGTTAGAGTTTTCACTGTGTTGTCAGCTGTGAGTAGCTGATGTGATTACTATAGACATATGATTATCTAGAATAGATAGAACTTTATCTTACAGTAGCAGGACATAACTTGCACATATATGCATACACATGTAAGGCAAGCAAAATTACATTATAGTAGTGTGCAAGTGAAGTGTGAGTGTTGCATCACACTGGATAAGAGGATCTGCTTCTAGGCTGGAATTGCAACTCTGTACAGGGGGCTGTTCTTTTTGCTTTCTTTTTTCTTTGACTGGAGCGAGCTGAGGACAAACAGCAGATGAGTCATGAGTGTGTGGCCGGCTATCTCTCTTCCTCCACCCACAGAAATATGGCACGTCTAAACATTTACTCTGCCATCTCCCCCAAAGAGCAGGTGAGATAAGCCGAGGGGACCAACTGAAAAATGGCTTTTCGGCTCTGTGAGGACAGGGAGTTGAAGGCAGGGATGGTGGGAGGGGGTGTTGTCACAAGCTACTTCAAACTACTATGTTGGTGTGCTAAGAATGGCTTTCCACTCAATAATACCTGGTCAGTTGAGGTCCTGTGGTAGTCTCTTTCTATTAATGGATTGGCAAGGTCCACGTAACTTCTGACAATTTTTGTTGATCCGTACTCAGTGCAAAGTCTTATCAAGACCTATGTGGATGGATGGATGGATGGATTGATTGATTCAAGGATTCAAGGAAACTTTATTGTCATTCGCATCTCATGTAGTACATGAGGTGGAACGAAACAACATTCCCAAGGTCCCAGTTTTACCCAGTGCAGTAGCTTCATATAAATATAAAGTTTTGTTATGAACTATACAGATATAAATGTAGACTATACAATGTGAATATAGACTGTACATTATGTGGAGCAGTATTGGACAAGAGTGTAGATAACTTAGACTGTACAATATTCAGAGTATTGAGCACGGCAAGGGGAGATTAGTAGCAAGTTATATGAATGAGTGGATAATGAATAAATATTAGCAGCATACAGTTAAAGTTAAAGTGACCAAGTGTAATAAAGTGACAGTGCAGTGTGTGAGTTTCCTAAGTGGAGTTTAAGAGTCTAACAGCCTCACAAATGAAGCTGTTCTTCATTCTGGTGGTTCTACACTTTATGGACCTCAGCCTCCTGCCAGAGGGGAGCGGGACAAAAAGTGAGTGTGGTGTGTGGGTGGGGTCCTTCATGATGCAGGTGGCCCTTTTCCTGCATCTAGAGGTGTAGATGTCTGTGGTGGTGGGGAGGCTGACACCAACAATCTTCTGTGCAGCTTTCACCTCCCTCTGCAGAGATTTCCTGTCTGCAGTAGAGCAGCTGCCGTGCCACACAGTGATGCTGGAGCACAAGACGCTCTCCACCACACATCTGTAGAAGAATCTGAGGACTGAGGTTCCGAGACCAGCTCGCCTCAGCCGTCTGAGGAAGTAGAGCCGCTGATGTGCCTTCTTGACCAGACTGGAAGGGTTGTTGCTCCAGGTGAGGTTGTCACTCAGGTGAACACCCAAGTACCTGCAGTTGGAGACCACTTCCACTTCAGATCCTCTGACGTGCGGGGGGTGGGGTGTGGGCGCATGCTGGCTTCTTCTGAAGTCCACAATCATCTCCTTCGTCTTTTTTACATTGATGCAGAGGTTGTTTTCTCTGCACTAGCCCTCCAGGTGTTTCACTTCCTGCCTGTAGCCAGACTCATCACTGTTTGTGATGCATCCAACCATAGCTGTGTTGTCTGCAAACTTCACAATATGACAGCCTGGTTGGGTAAGTGAGCAGTCATATGTGAGCAGAGTGAACAGGATGGGACTTAACACACAGCCCTGAGGGGAGCCAGTGCTGAGGGTTAAGGTGGAGGAGGTGATGTTGTGGATCTTAAAAGACTGTGGTCTGTTGGTCAGGAAGTCCAGGACCCAGTTGCGGAGGGAAGCGTTCAGTCTGAGTGAAAAGAGTTTGTGAGTCAGGGTCTGAGGGACCATTGTGTTGAAGGCTGATGTGAAGTCCACAAAGAGCAAACAGGCATAGGAGTCCTTCTGTTCCAGGTGGGTGAGGGTGGTGTGGACCACGGAGGAAATGGCATCCTCTGTAGAACGGTTCTTCCTGTAGGTATAATGATGAGGATCCACAGTGATGTCGATGGTGGCTTTGATGTGGAACATGACCAGTCTTTCAAAGCACTTTGTGACTATCGGCATGAGGGCTATTGGCCGGTAATCATTCAGATATGGATGGATGGATGGATGGATGGATGAAACGTAAGCCATTTATGACATCATACTGCAAGAAAATTGCTTACAATTATGTTATTACTTTGCATTGTCTAATAATACTTCATAACATTTTTTTCAAATAACAATGACAATGTTTAATCAATGTTTAAAGTTTAGTCACTATGAGTCACTGTAATAAAACACTTTCTTGTTCTAACTTGACTTCTCTTTTCTGACTGAGTGGAAACATAAATATTGTACATATGACCAATGAATATTTGTGGAATTTTCCAAGACAACACATTTAAACCCCATTTCCACAAAATTTGGGACACTTTAAAAATGAAATAAAAACTGACATTCACTTGAAAGTTTCATTTACAAACAAAAACACTAAGATATTCACTGTTTTCAGTGAACATAATTGTATTTGCTAAATATAAACAAATTCAGAAATTGATGCCTACAAAAAGACTGTGACAAAGTAACACTGTCCCGGAAGATTCCACTATTAAAAATTTTACTGGTAACAGGAGAGGTCATCAAGATAGAGTATAAAATGATCATCCACTAAAGACTTAGTCTTTGCAAGCAAGGATGGGCCATTGTTCACCACTTTAGGCCAAACTTTATTCTTAGACAATTCAATGACAATGTTTCTCAGGACTGTAGTGCAGAGAATTGAGGCCTTTAACCATCTACAGTTCAAAATATCCTAAAAAGATTCAAGCAGTCAGGGGAAATCTTGGTGCATAAATGCTAAGAGAGGAAACTGTATGATGACTTCAGGGTTTTTTTTGAGATACCATTATTATACTGTCAGATCCAGCCACATGGAGAAGTAATCTGAAAAATTGTCACTTAACACAGTCCACCAGCACATCGAGTAATGCAATCTGAAACTGCACTATACACCCATGAAGTCATACATCATACAATCAGTTCTCTGGGACTGAAGTCATCACAGATGAACCGATAGATTTTGGAAATGTGCCCAGATGAGTCCATTTATCAACTTGCTTTTGTGCCAAAGTTTATAAAGACCATCCAGACTGTTACCAATAAAAAAGTTTATAGGATTTACAAATCGGATTCCAAAAAAGTTGGGACACTAAACAAATTGTGAATAAAAATTGAATGCAATGATGTGGAGGTGCCAACATCTAATATTTTATTCAGAATAGAACACAAATCACAGATCAAAAGTTTAAACTGACAGAATGTATCATTTTAAGGGAAAAATATGTTGTTTCAAAATTTCATGGCATCAACAAATCCCAAAAAAGTTGGGACAAGGCCATTTTTACCACTGTGTGTCATCCCCCTTTCTTCTTACAACACTCAACAGATGTCTGGGGACAGAGGAGACCAATTTTTCAAGTTTAGAAATAGGAATGCTCTCCCATTCATGTCTAATATAGGCCTCTAACTGTTCAATCATCTTGGGCCTTCTTTGTCGCACCTTCCTCTTTATGATGCGCCAAATGTTCTCTATAGGTGAAAGATCTGGACTGCAGGCTGGCCATTTCAGTACCCGGATCCTTCTCCTACGTAGCCATGATGTTGTGATTGCTGCAGAATGTGGTCTGGCATTATCTTGTTGAAAAATGCAGGGTCTTCCCTGAAAGAAATGACATCTAGATGGGAGCATATGTTGTTCTAGAACCTGAACATAGTTCTCTGCATTAATGGTGACTTTCCAGACATGCAAGCTGCCCATGCCACAAGCACTCATGCAACCCCATACAATCAGTGATGCAGGCTTCTGAACGGATCGTTGATAACAACTTGGGTTATCCATGTCCTCTCTGGTCCGGATGACATGGCGTCCCAGTGTTCCATAAAGAACTTCAAATCGTGACTTATCTGACCACAGAACAGTCTTCCATTTTGCCACACTCCATTTTAAAAGACCCCTGGCCCAGTGCAAACGTCTGAGCTTGTGGAGCTTGCTTAGAAATGGCTTCCTCTTTGCACTGTAGAGTTTCAGCTGGCAACGGCAGATGGCACGGTGGATTGTGTTCACTGACAATGCTTTCTGGAAGTATTCCTGAGCCCATTCTGTTATTTCCTTGACAGTGGCATTCCTGTTTGAGGTGCAGTGACGTTTAAGGGCCCGGAGATCACAAGCATCCAGTAGAGTTTTACGGCCTTGACCCTTATGCACATCGATTGTTCCAGATTCTCGGAATCTTTTGATGATGTTATGCACAGTTGATGATGATAACTTAAAAGTCTTTGCTATTTTATGCTGGGTAACACCATTCTGGTATTTCTGCGCAACAATGGTGGAATTGGTGATCCTCTTATTGTCTTGGCTTCAGAGAGACACTGACACTCTGAGAAGCTCTTTTTATACCCAATCATGTTGTCAATTGACCTAATTAGTGTTAATTGGTCTTCCAGCTGTTCGTTATATGCTCAATTTCCTTTTTCCAGCCACTTATTGCTACTTGTCCCAACTTTTTTGGGATTTGTTGACACTGTGAAATTTTGAATCAACATATTTCTCCTTTATAATGTTACATTTACTCAGATTAAACTTTTGATCTCTCATCTATGTTCTATTACGAATAAAATATTGACATTTGCCATCTCCACATCATTGCATTCAGTTTTAATTCACAATCTGTTTAGTGTCCCAACTTTTTTGGAATCCAGTTTGTAATACATTTGCACATATTTAGTGTAAGACATCCTGAGACATTTGAATATTGTGGATACGGCATAGATAATAGTCCACAAAAACCTCAATTAACATTATTAATCACTAGAATAGGAGATAGAATAAAATGTTTTTAGCATTAGTGAAATTAGTGCTATTTCACTAAAGCACATCCATAATATACTGACATCCTACAGTTCTGGTGGAGAGTAAACAGCTGTACTAAAGTCTATAAACTCACTGTCAACAACATGCAGGAGACACCAAACCTGAGCTAAAAAATGTTGACACCATGTTACCTCACTCGTCTACCAGGTTTGAATGTCTGGAACAGCAGTATTTGGATTTTTTCAGTCTCAAGGCAAAACATCAATATGTAGGACTTGTATAGCACATAACAGTGTCTGACCATATGGAAGAGGTTTCTGGAGTCAGACTGAACTGTCTCAGCTACTTTCTTTCGCAATTGGAATCTGAAGCTGCTGAGAGCTTTAGGCATCAAGCAGACAGTAATAAAAAGTTAAACTAATAAAATTCACATTTATTTGCACAATTAGGAGATCAGAACTAAAGTTCGAGGTGTTCTTCCAAATCCCTGATACTGGTCCTTCACAGACAATGAAGCGTATCCTACTTAGAGTTTATTACTTTAGCAGAGTGAGACACTGGAGGAAGACATTTTTAGGTCAGCTGTCTGAAGACTCACAGCCTCTGCACCTCCGTCTCTACAGGCTTTTAGAAGTGTCTGCTTTCTAACAGCAGATATGGGTTAGCACAAAGACATGCTGGGAATTCTCAACATATGTCACAGCGCTTCTACATGACAGATTAGTAATAAGGTGACACACACCACTGGATTTAGATTAAATTAAATAACCATGCGCGTGAAGAAAACACAAGTCTTAACACTAACAGTTAATCAACACTGTGATCAGGTGTAGTGTTTGGGTCTTTTAAGAGCATCAATATGGATTGTAATGCATTGTTACTTGTCCAATCAACTAATTATTCCAACATTGGAATAAGTTGGAAGAGTATGCAAAATGTAAAAAAAATGTAGTTTCTAACATTTCCTTTGACTTTTTCATTGTAGACAGAATGAACCCAAGACATTTCATGTTTGTCTGGTCAACTTAATTTCATTTGTTAATATACATCCATTCAGGTTCCAAAAAACATTACCAATTGGACAATGTGGGGCTAGTAATGAGGTAAAAATATAAAAGAATCACGTGAGTTAAATGAGTGATTTCAAATTGATGATTGGTGATGTCAACATGTGATTGTAATCATGATTTGGTAAAAGTGGTATCAATGAAAGGCTGAATCTTTGAAGACCAAAGATGTGCAGAGATTCTCTGAGTTGTAGAGGGTATATTTTTCCTCTACAGTGTATAGTATCATTAAATGATTCAAGGTATCTGGAGGAATTTCAGTGCATAAAGGGCACACGCCTAAGCTGAACACCTGTGATTTCTGATCCCTCAGACATCACTGCATCAAGAACCATCATTGATCAGTAGCTGATAACCACATGGGCAAGAGCTGACTTTGGTACACCTTTGTCAAGCCCTATAATACAGCGTTACATTCACAAATGCCACTTAAAACTTGACCTTACAATAAAAGAAGCCTTATGTTAACCATGTCTAGAAGCAGCATCGACTTCTCTGGGCTCTGGTATGACAAATCCCACAGTGGAAACATATACTGTGGCCAGATCTTTTTTGGAATTAATGTGTGCTCTGGACCACACATGAACGGGATCATCCAGACTGTTATCAGCCTCATCTCCAAAAGCCAGTTTATCATAGATTTTGCCTTTAGCAAAGGTCATTTACACTTCTGTGAGAGGTTCAACACTTCTATAGTTCAATATTTTATAAAGTTATATATTTATTAGCAATGTTTCAGATGAAGAATTAGGCAACTAGAGTCAACCAGATTAGCTTTGTGACTTTATCTTAAGTCATCATGAATTGACGGTAGTGATTCTAGCTCACTAAAGAAAGAGTGGCTGTGTTGTAATGTTTGTATGATCCCTCCAATGTGAGATCTTGAGTCAAACATGCAAGAACAGTAATGCAGGTCAATGGTATGTAAAGTAATCTCTCTATGAGGCTGATGAAAACACTTGTAATCAATGTAATGCTGGCTTGTCTATCGACTGGGTGTGTGCTCCATCATCAGTGCACTCGTTTTATGCCAGTACTCACTGATTATTGGCCACTTTAATCAAGCAAAATGACACTCCATAGAATTAGGTGTCTGAAGATATTGAATGGTTGTGCAAAGACATTTTGCTGCCCAATCAATGATTCTAAGCAACAGCTTGGTCTTGATTGTTGCTTAGATTGTTAATTGAAAGTTGCTAAAAGTATTGACAGTCAGCAACTGTTATTCAGCAGTAAGTTTGACTGAGTAATGGCTTAGTCATGCTGGGGAAGTTCCAGGTTTGACAACAACATCTGCAAGTCATTACGCTGTGATTGCTTACATCATGGAACTGACACTCTTGAGGTGAAGGCTCAGACTTCTCTTCAAATAAAAGAAGACAACACATTAGATGAATGACTTTGCAAAATGTGTTATCTAATAATAAACCAAAATAAACCCTAAGCAGGATATGCTGCATTAGGGATTTTATTTAACCATACTCACCATTTGCTAACTATCTGTCCAGACTACAGTCTTTTCTGAGGTTCGTCATGGATGTGAAAATTATGTCATAAGAAAAAAAGGATGGATGTCTTTGAAATTTAATGTTGGAGAATTTTTTGAGAGTGCCTTGGATGGTATGAAAGCAAGTAAATGAATTCTTTGTAAGTAATTTATGTTGAAATGTGTACATGTGGAAGTGCCATTGGAACCATTGTAATATGCAGTCAAACCTTCATCTATACAGTGGAGACCTTTGTTCATGTGGAATTTCTAGATTATACTGACTGGTGATAAATCAAATTACACAGAAGTCCCCTTTGACCATTGGTGTTGAAGACAAAGAAAGCAAGTAAATATATCCTTGACAAAATTAGTCCTGACCTCTCACTCATATCCCAACCAAACTGAAGCTCTTATTTGGATTTTTGGATTTATTTGGAACTTGCTAACATGGAATAATAATTTTAAAAAACATTCTTTTTTTGCTTTTTGTACTTGGGTGTTTTTCAAAATTTATATTTAGGTAAAAAAAGCAAATTTGGGGGTCCGAATGGCTCAGCAGACTAAGATGCTGTCACTATGATCAGAGGATCACAAGTTTGAATCCCGATCATGCTGCTTGCCATCAGCAGCCTTCTGTCTCCATGTGAGTTAGATGGCACTCTCTCTCCAGCACTGCTAAGTAATGTCAACTGACTCAGGTGTCTGCCAGGTGATCCATCAGAACTGGGGATTCTGTGTTTTCCTCCAGTGGTGAGCAGTTTGAAAAGAGGCGGAGATTGACTTCACATACATTGGAGGAGGCCTGTGTCAGTCTGTACCCTCCTAGAGTCAGAGACATTACAAGTGGTAGGTAGAGTCAACAAATGGGCAGGTAGATTGGCTACCAAACACACTGGTGAGACAACTGGGTAAAAAAAACAAACAGAATTTACAGAAGATGTTTCATCATGAATTCTTTGGAAAAGTCCGAATGGGAACTCAGTACAAAATGTAGTTTACTTCAAAGGGTAAGGCTAGCACAGATGAACCAACTGGCACTGTGTGAGATGTTTACCACTGCGTGGCTGCCCGCTATGAGATTCTTCAAGCAAACCCACCCAGTGCATTTCACTTTTCTGACAGAGCAGCTCACCAGCAGGCATTCCCTCACTACTTTCATCTTCATGCATTTGGCACCGAGTCTGAGAGCGCAGCTGCCATTGTGCATCAGACAATAAAGAATGTCAAGAGCCCCGGCAATTTAACACTATGCTGGGAGTGTTAATGGTGGAAAACAGAGTCAAGGGCTATACTGTGACTTCACTTCACCACAGCTACTGATTGCTTGTTTATTCTGGGTTTACAGTGCAGTATGAGTGGAACAGTTAGACACCTGTGCTAAATAAAGCATTCTGCACGCACAACGGCAAGTAATTGCTATTCATATCAGGCACAGTGTGCAGTATACGCCCTAACATTATAATCGCCTCCTTGTTCTACTCATTGTCCATTTTAGTTCCATTGACCACACAGGTGCACTTTGTAGCTCTACAACTACAGACTGTAGTCCATCTGTTTTTCTGTGTACTTTATTACCCCTTTTTTAATAATCAGGACCCCACAGGGCAGACATTATTGACATGGTGGGTCATTTGTAGCACTTTAGTGACACTGATGTGATGGTGTGGTAGTATGTCTTGCACTAGTACAAGTGGATCAGACGCAGCAGAGCTGTGGCTTATTGGTATATATAGTCCTCAAAGGAATGTTACATACTGTGTTCTGGATCATAACAGTTATTAAACAGATATTTATTTGGAGAAGAAAAATGTAAATGTAGATGATGAGCTGTAAGAGCGACTGTTGGCATTATATAGGCTCTCTCTCTTAAACATGTGTGTGTGTGTGTGTGTGTGTGTGTGTGTGTGTGTGTGTGTGTGTGTGTGTGCGTGTGCGTGTGTGTGTGTGTGTGTGTGAATGAGAGAGAGAGAGAGATAGAGAGAGATAGAGAGAGAGAGAATAATATATGCGTTAAGGAATGGCTCATCAGTGATTCATATCTACACAAATGCACTGTGTGTGCATCTAAAATTACAATACTGTGAAAAAGTTCATTTCTGTTCAAAATGTACTTAAAAATGTAAACTGTTGTATATTTTTACATTCATTACACATGTAGTGACACATTTCAGGCCTTTTGTGTTTTACTGTTGATCAGTATGACTTATAAGCTAAATTATTATAGTAATTATTTGATTATTAGAATATTTAATTTGGAGTTTGAATAAATTATTGTTTAATTATGTTACAAATTGTATATTGTAAATGTATAATATTAGAAATTATATAGTCACCTAAATACATCATCAGCACTTCTATCAAACTGTATCCAGTCTTACAGACTGATTTAGGACACACAGTGACAAACTGAGCGCTTGGAAAAAAAAAGCTAATTACTAAGGGTAGCCACTTCAGACAGCAGCAGTGCTGATAGAAGACTGATCTTAGATCAGATTCCTCTGTATTCATGATCATCATCATCATCATCATCATCATCATCATCATCATCATCATCATCACTAAAACTAATTTTAGATCAGCACTTCCAACTTAAGAGTCAGAACTCTAAGATGATATATGTAGTCTTCATTATTTTTGTTTATATTATAGCCTTATATTTAGTATTATAGTCTTCAGAGTTGGTTATTTTTTAGAGCTCAAAGTAAGTCATACTGTGTACTGTCAGGACACTAGCCCCAACCCCAGACACTCATTCCCAGCAACCGCAACCACCGCCAACCAACCACAGGAGGAGATCACCGTCACCTGAATATTAAACTCACCTGCCTCTTAATCAGTGATTCTATTTAACCCTGCTTCACTAGCCTCCCCACGTAAAGTATTGCCACATTGTCTTTTGCCTTACCGAGCCTTCTATTCTAGTTCAGCCTTATCGTGTTTTTTTGACCTTTTTTCTAGTTGTTGACCCTGTCTCAGCCTAGTCATTTTTCCCATTGTTTATTGTGCCTCTGCCGTATATTGACCCTTGTTTGATCGACTTTGCCTCAGCTTTGCCCTACAAACTCTGTTTGCTTCTGTTTGTCTTTTGTGGGCATTCTATTTTGTGCATGTACTTGGATCCTATAGTAAACACTCTCTTTTTTAAGTGTTTTCTAGTCTGCTTTGTTTTGAGGTCCCCCAATCCTCACATGTACCAAGTGACATGCAGAGACTTGAATGAAGATCAAGATGCAGTTTTGGGATCTTTGTAAAAATCCTACCTTTAACTGAAGCTCCCTGAATTTTAAGATGGGGAGGGGGATTAAAAATAAGAGATTATTCCAGGATATATTTGGACTAATTCTGCTTGGTCTGCTTTCAAATGACTTTAGATATAATATTAGTGGTATAATTAATATATACATAAAAATTGGTTATACAAGGGTTAGTCAAAAGTGATCTGCACTTTTTAGAATTTTAATCAGTTTCCAAAAAAGAGATTTTTTTGCCTTTCAATATACTTTGTCCATCTATCAACAATCTTTCATATTCCCTCATTAAAACATGTTTTTGGCAGAGCTATGAGCCACAAATGTACCTCTGTCTTCACCTCTTCAGATGTGATTTCCCATCCTGTTATGGCTTCTTTTAGGACCCAGAAAACGGTAAACATCAATTTTCCTGCTGATGTTTGACTTTTGAACATTTTCTTGCTGACTGATTCTGTTTTCATTACACACTCTGTCATTTATTCTGAGGCTCTTAGTAATGAATCCATGTCTCATCACCAGTAATGATTCTTTTAAATAAATGTTCATCTTTCTTACAGTATGACTCATCATTTTGTTTGATGTTCAAACAAATCTGCAACAAATCCCTGCACACTGCTCTTCTTTATGCAAAGTGAGGCGGTCAATTTTTGTTGCACTGCAGCCATAAATGAACTGACGTAACACATTCAAACCTGCACAGCAGCTACTCTGGAGACAGTGACCTAGTATAGAAAGACATTGCAGCCAACAGACATTTTAACATAACTAAAGTGTGGATCATTTTTGACAGATTTCTGAATAAAACTCTCAATAACCATTACATGCCTAGAAGTTTCAGGACACATGCTCATCCAACATTTTGAATGAAATTAATGGGAGCCCTCTGGAGTCTGCTCACCCGCAAAAAAGTTCAGCGAAAACACTGCAACAAAACTTTACATACCCTGGAAACATTAAAGGTTCTACTTATCAAAAACACATGAAATTATATTTAAATTTATTGTAATTACACATGTACAAGTACAAGGCAACGAAATGTTCAAAACATCTAACAAGAAGTGCAGACAGTGCAGGATGTACAGTAGAGACAGTATATACGGAATATAGTCAGCAGTATGGACAAATATACATGTGAATATATTATAGAGGTATAGTAAACTACAAACCGGATTCCAAAAAAGTTGGGACACTAAACAAATTGTGAATAAAAACTGAATGCAATGATGTTGAGATGGCAAATGTCAATATTTT
>BRDA01090766.1:5620-40441 GCA_036984385.1 Crenuchus spilurus
TGATTCCTCAGTTCTCCTAATTTTATAAGTAATATGGTGTCAATCAAGGTTGGGACGTTAGATTAACCGATACTCACGACTATAACTGTTATTGCTGTGAGACTGGCTTCGAGTATTTCATAATGAGGTGTTGTTCTTTCTTCATTTTGTGTCGAAACTTTCTGTCCGACCTTCAAAAATTAGGTTATTGTGTTGATCTAGACCTCTTTTAATAACGAAGTAGTTTGACATGTTGAACATCTGAACTACGATAAGGAAGTTTTAATGAATTTCTTTGTGAGAGTCAATGTTAATGTGGATAAAATTGTTATTATTTGAGTAGGGAATTGAATCCTGTACATGGGTTTCAGTTGTACAGTTTGATGAAGCAATAATTTTCTCCAGATCTAGTTGTGTTATTGGATTAAAAACTTCCAGCCTGTCTTTCAAAGCTGTGTTTTACTTCTTTCTTGTTGTGGAGTAATACTTTATGAGCTTCGGTCAGAGTGTCGTTATTGTCAATATCAGCACTCATAGCCAATTAGATTGCAGGGTTGGAACTAACTGTGGTATAATGAATATTTTAATCCTCTTGACTCCTTAGTGGCATGTTTGCTTTATGGTGGCATATATAATTAAAAAAGGGGAATCCTGACTACCACTTTTGTCATAAACCAAATTATTAAAAAATTCATTCTCAAATGCCATATACCATTTGGAAGTTTAACATTATGCTTTTGCAAAGAAGAACAGTCTTCAAATAATCAACATACTTTTATTTCTCTAAAGCTTATGAACCACATAACACTTATATTTTTTGTATGTTTAAATTCATTCACAGCAACATAGGTTATATAAAAATACATAAAAATAAATCAGTTGCTTTATTTTTAGACAGACAGAAATATAAAAGCACTGGATTTGAAACAAATACTTAAATATTTCCTCTTGAAAGGCCCAAGCACAGCAACCAAATATTATTTTGCCATACCTTATTTAGATACATTAATTATTAGAATAATCTAGAATGTTATTTTCTTAATAACTCTGCTTCATTCTAAATGGACATCTCATGAAAAAAAAACTTTTTTGGGAAAGATCTGAAAACTGCAACACAGTCCAATTAATTAATTAATTGTTAATTCCCTACACATGAAAATCCACCAATCATTCAGTCAGATATTTATAATTAATTCTGCCCCCCATTTGAGGAGCTCCACCTACTGCTGGTAGAAAATTCAAAAAAGAACATAACTTCAGGTTCATGATTTCTGCTGATTTTAAAGAGATTCGTAATAACATAATAGTTTTAAAGCTGCTATGTGTATACTGATCGTTACCTGGCAAGTGCTGGTTATTTTTTTCTTTTTGCATTGCCGTTACATAGAAACATCATTGTTGTTTTAATCTATACTTAACTATACTTAGGCAAGTTTGTTATGAGTGAAATGCCTGCTGTTCATAATCTCACTTTTAACACCTTTTCCAGACAGCAAACAAGCATTATCACATTGCTGTGCAAAACCTTCAGGCTGTCTTCACTGGAAACATCCAATCTGCACATCTGATCAGGATCTAAACAAACTGAGGACCTTAAAAATAGAGTTGTGGTGTTTGTGAGAAACACCACAATGCTTGCAGATGGTGTTAGACAACCCCAGTTGATTATAACAGATGCGTTTTGATTTTGTTGTTGACGCTTGCAGTGAATCTCGTTAGGGAACAAAGACAAGATTCATTTGTTGTTTCATGCTAATTTTTGTAGGTTTCATATGAATGAGGTAAACTGATTAGCTTAGCTGTTATCATTGTTTTGTTTTCTCTCCGCTAGCCTACTTGTGATGCGAGTGGCTAAGGAGTCGTTCAGATGTTGCCATTTACAACTTTTTTAAACACACTTATTTTCACTAAAAAGGAGTCAACTTTAATGCTGAGTGCCGTGAAAGATGCTATATGTCCTACGCAGCTGACCGTAGCTGTTGTCACATGTCCGAGCAAAGTATATTAAATGGCGTCATCAGGATGTCCCCTCACGTCAAATGTGGTTATTGCATGCACTTGAACAACAAGAATGTAAACAAGACAGATCAACAGACCTTTTGAAACAAATGTAATCATGAATATAAAAACATAATAATTGTAAAACAAAACTAAGTTAAACTGAAAAATTTAAGAATTGTTAAATAGCAGCAAATAACTTTGTACAGGCGACGGGAAGTAAATACTATTCTAATGGTAAGCTGTGCATGATGTATGGCACATTTCCATAGAACTCTGTGGTTTTTCAATGTAGACACATCGTTTAAAAGTGTACAGCCCAAGTTATTAGAGTGCTTCAGTTGTGGTTTGTGGTGCTGTATAGAAAAGAATGTAAAGAAGAGCACGCATGACAGAGTGTCATAAGGTGTTGTGTGAATGCCCCCTAAACACGCACAAAACTTCACTTTGAATGTTGTTCAGCTGTCAAATGTCAAGCCAAACAACTTAATGAGTCTTAATTAATGTCTCTTTCAATAGCATAACATATTTTACTCGTTCAAATTGCTACACATGGGTTGATCTGTAAAAACCTAGCTTGCTCATTCTCTAAATAGTATAGTTGAAGTAATAGTATTTTGAATGGAAACAACAAATTGCTTTATGATATTTTAAATCATTTTTGTTACCACTTAACCTGAAAACTTAATGTGCAAAGTATTTCATTGAGCACATTGAGAGTGCAGCATTTGTATCAATATCACAGTGTTACTACAGTACAATAACTGTTATTTGTATGAACTACTTATCAAAAATACAACATTTACCTGCTTTTGTAATGATTTTGTGACCTTTTATTTATTATTTTATTTATTGAACACTACATATCACTATTTTGTTGGTTTTCATAAATCACACAACACACAGTTCCCCTCCATATGCCCATCATCCTCACCACAGAGTATCTCTGTGGTCCTCACTCTATTATTGAAAAGATGAAATAATAATAAAAATAAATATGTTCTTGTGTGCATTAACATGCATTAGTTTGGAAAACAGCAAAAAAGTAGTAGAAAGCACATACAGCCATTGGATAAATCTAATGCTATGTGCTAAGTTAACATGTGCTATGTTAATCTAATGCTCATCTTATTTAATTGATAAGTAATACAATGAAAAGTAATGACTTAATGGTTTATCATGGTATGCACCATTACGAAACATGTCAGAAGTAAAGAAATGCAGCAACATCTACTTGAAGTAATGCTTGTAATCTATGTAATATATGTAATATGTATAATATAATTACATTACTAATTAAGATATATATATATATTGTTATTATATAGTACTGTCTCAATTGCCATTGACAAATGTAATCTTATAATAACATGTCTATTAGTTTTGGGTTTATATGTCCCTCACCATTCTAAAACATAGGGTCCAGGAAACAGAATTAACTTCCTGGAGGAAATTGCATATATGGCTGCCATGTGGAACTATATACACTTATAAGAACTTTGGAATTGATCGTTTTTGTTTGATGTTTGGTTCTGGGCATTTTTTTGCAAAATAGGTATTCTGAGGCAATCCATATTATACATAAATAAAAACTAGAGGTACACTGCATAAACATCTAGTCCAAGGTTTTCCTTTTGTGTGGCCAAGTAAACCAACATTTCACAATTTATAGTGTTTTATTCACCTTAGACTGTCAGTGACCAGACTAAGAAACCACTCTTGGCTTTTTCTTGTGGTTCTTTGTGTTTTTAATCGCTTATTATCAGCATAGAATGCCTGTTACAGTTGTTTTAAAGACTGTGAGAGTGAAGAGGCAGGAGAAAGAGAGTGAAACAGGGCAGTTAAGGGTAACCAAATGAGAGGCAGGAGACGTGGGAGAGGCCAAGGCAGAGGAGGCGCAGTGTGCAGATAATACTGTGCTGGATTCTGCGTGGAAGGTTTCTGTTCCAAGTTCTGTCATCCATCCATGCATTACTGAGCCGAGACCCAAAAACAGTGCAATAGAAATATTGGATTTGGTGCTCAATTTGGTTGGAATTAGTTTTTCACAAATCTCTCTGCTTGCAGAGCTGCTACCAGCTCATGGTGTAATACAGTGGACGAGCCATTATCCACCCAGACGGCTGAGCTTTGTGGCTTTGATTTAGCAGCCCCTAATACTAGGTATAATTTGGCCTTGTTTTTGTGACTGTCTAACCATTTCAGTCAGATGCTGTCCTTTTACAAGGTTATCTGGCATTCTTTATGGTAGATGTACTACAGTAGAATTTAATTTGTCCTTAATGATTTGCTCTGTTAACTAATCGTATTTGTGTCTTATTTATTAGTCTTTTAAAAGCATTTAACACAATAAATCTTTTTCCCCATGGAATTAACTATCACCTTGTTTTTGTTTCAAGCTGCTTAAAAGTGGTTTCAGAACTACATCTCTGATACAAATCAGCATACAGCTTTTGGTGGCTTACAATCGAAGTTCTTAGAGGTCACTAATGGAGTCCTGCAGAGCTCCATATTGGGTCCAGGATTGTTCACCTTGTACATTTATGAAATTGGATCCCCACTGCAGATTGCACTTTTATGCTAATGACACAGTCATTTGTGCTTCCTTTGTAAACCAGGCCATGTATGACCTGCAAAATGCTTTTAACACCGTTCAGAAATCTTTGGTGGACCTCAAATTGCTCCCGAGTGAGGGAAGGACAAAATATTTTTTATTATAAAGAGACCATGGACGCTCTCGTATTTGAACCTTGAATAACTGAGTGTGTCATTAAAACTGGATCTGGCTGTCTAGATTGGAAGGTAAGGTGCTTAAATGTGTAAAATCCTGGGAATTGTATTGGTACTAAAAACCTGTGTGCTAGGCACTTTTCACCAGTCCTTCAGTCCCTGTTCCTCAAGTCTCTAGACTCCTTAACACATCCTGAAAACCTCAGCTCTCATCTCTGTTGTAAATAAACATAACTCATCTGAACAGAATCATGGTCAAGCTGTAATTTTCACCTCAGTTCTAATGAACCCCTGGGGAAATTGGTTTAAAATATCGTCCTCTCATTAATTGCTCCAGTTTTGGATCCCTTGCATATAAACAAACATTGCACAGATGATGCTATGGCCTACCTTTTATCCCCACTATTAAGGGAGTTACAAACTGACTAAAGTTTGAAAGGAGACCTGAAATTCCTTTATAGTCTAAAGCCCTATGAATTTCCATCTCTACCTTCTGTTTTTCATAACTGCATAACTTCTGTTTTTACACCCACTGCCACACCATATCCTCCACATTTCAGTCAATCTCTCAGTGCTGTTTCTCCTGTCTCTTTCATCCAAGGGGGTTCAGTTAATTTAAAGCAAAAGCTGCCAAGTACTCCTCCCCAAGTTCTCATGGTTATCTCCCCTCTTAAAGTTGTTCATCTCTTCGCAAAAAAACATATTCTGAACTAGTAAACAGCATTTAGACAAACACTAGCCTCTTAGTTCCAGATTTTGAATTTTTGGGATGTACAGTAGGAAGAACCTTTCATTTGTATGCAACATTTACATTATATGGAGGTTATTTTTACATATAAAACTGTTCTTCACACTCACACATGTCCTTTGACTCAATGATTCTTCAATATATATATATATTAGAGAAACAAAATGGTTCTGGTATGGCATTGCCCTACACATTTTTTATTTTTTATCCTCATTGATTAAGTTTTACTTTTAGCTCAGTCCAATAGCACCACTGATCAGGAAGCCTTGATAAGTCAATGTTCTACTCACTCATTCATTGCATTCATGTTTTCCTTTGCAATAGACCACATGCAGTTACAGTCAACTCCTTGCTGCCTCCTACAGTTATCACAATCATTGTGGCACCACAGGGCTGCATTCTCAGTCCATTTCTTTATGTAATGTATAGACTGCACATGCATATTTTTATTGAGTGCAAAACTCCATTCTTTGTCACCATTTAGTGTAAAAGCACAGATGGCACAACCATCCTCATTAGTGACAGCAACTCCTTCTCATTTTACAAAAAAAAATCCATATGTGCTTTGGCTGAATGACATAATAGTAATTGCCTTCAACTCAGTGCTTCAAAAAATGAAAAATTCCACATATGTCATCCCTGTAGCATCTAATTATTCACCCAGGCTAACCATAATCAATGGAAAGAGAGTAAAGGTGGGTGAGCCTGCCAAATACCATGGCATTACACTAGACAATAAACTCAACTTTAATCATAACACCATGAACATTTAAAACAATGCCAGCAAAGTCCCTCAGCTATGTAGTCAGTATACCGGTATGTATCTCTGTAGTGCACAGTATCACTCTAACCAGTTCTATTATATGGAGTTATGTACATTTCCTCAGCAAGGCTTTTGTTGCAAAATGTAGTAAACAAAAAAAATTCCACTTGCAGTCACTAAAATAATTGGTCTTCTTGTCCCAAATTTATTGGGTCTTGTCTCAGCAACCATAACAAGGCAAGTATGTTGTTATGACCCAGAACATCCACGACACTGTAACTTCACTCTGGTCCCTTGTGCATGTAGATGTAGGACACTTGCAAACAAGAAGGCTCGCTTTGGTGAAATCTTTGTTCTCTCAACTCTTTAATAACAACAACCTATTTAGACTATGTTGGATGTGTTACTGCAGTATAGAGTGAGGTCAGTGCATTGCCTTTAATAGTGTTAGTGGTGACTGGTGAGTCAGGTGGTGATTATGTCCTCAGTAGTAACTATGTTGCATGTTTCTTACATTGTATGAGATGAGGTTCCTGTACTGTTATTTGTACAAGTATTTCTTATTCCTCTGTCTGTAGAAAGTAGTAAATATGGTAAACTAATGTAAATTAGTTATGTGAACACTATTAAAGTGTAAACTTTACCCCAGGAAAATGTGTGGAATGTGTAAGTAATGTACTGCTAATAATATTACTTCCAATATTTATTCTACCTTGATAAAGTATAAATAATTGAATGATGTTTAGAGAAGTGACCTAGAAAAGTTAGCTATCTCTGCAGACCTGGGTGAAATCTGCAGAGTCAAAAGAACACTGGCACTGTAAATACATTTGGTATGAAGTAGTGACCTGGATAACATTGCTGCCTTCTACATCCAGGCAAGCAAACCAGACTATTCCATAGGAGTCCTGGGACAAAACTCCTAACACTGTATTCACTCACCTTTGTAACATGATTAACCTTTTCACAAGTACAACACCACTGCTGGGATTTGCCATGGCTGATCCCTGGTTAGTATGGTCCCAACAGTGGGATTTGAAAACGTATTAGAACACTGAGTAACAATCAGCTTTAATTATTCATGTTCATCTAATCTGATTGCTAATTTGAATCCCCCTGAGAAATTGCAACCAAAACGTGGTGCCATACATACTATATGCCATGCTGGAACTTATACCAGCAAGCAGTGCAGTTCCGTGCACTGAACCTGTGTGTTAATGTGCCAAAGGTTTACATGTGCAAAAGTAAGTTCCTGCAATGTTTTTGAAATTATTCACAAATCAACATGGCAATATTAATTATTTGTCAGCCTAAAGCTGTGTCTAAAACTGCGTTATTACTAATATTTCAAGCCCCATAGCATGCATGAGATCCAGCATGTAGCAGGCTGGCCAGGTTAGCCAATTTGTTAAGCAAACCAATTCTATGATGTTTCTTTATCTCCAGTTATTTTTGCAATTTTGATATATTTTGAAATTATAAAAATTTTGAAAATATAAATAAAAATGGGATATATATATATATATATATATATATATATATATATATATATATATATATATATATATATACACACAGTCGTGTGAAAAAGTGTTTGCCCCCTTCCTGATTGCATGTTTGTCACACTTAAATGTTTCAGAACATCAAACCAATTTAAATATTAGTCAAAGACAACAGAAGTAAACCCAAAATGCTATTTTAAAATGAAGGTGTTTATTATTAAGTGAGAAAAAAATCCAAACCTACATGGCCCTGTGTGAAAAAGTGATTGGCCCCTTGTTAAAACATAACTGTGTTTTCTCACACCTGAGTACATTGTCTCTAGCCACACCCAGGCCTGATTATTGCCACATGTATTCTCAATCAAGACACCACTTAAATAGGACCTGCCTGACAAAGTGAAGTCCACCAAAAGATCCTTAAAAGCTACACATCATGCCGAGATCCAAAGAAATTTAGGAACAATTGAGAAAGAAGGTAATTGAGATCTATCAGTCTGGAAAGGGTTATAAAGCCATTTCCAAAGCTTTGGGAATCCAGCAAACCACAGTGAGAGCCAATATCCACAAATGGCGAAGACATGGAACAGTGGTGAATCTTCCCAGGAGTGGCCGGCCTCTCAAAATTACAGCAAGAGCACAGCGACGACTCAAAAGGTCACAAAAGACCCTACAACAACATCCAAAGAACTGCAGTTAAGGTCAGTGTTCATGCCTCCACCATCAGGAAGAGACTGGGCAAAAATGGCCTGCATGGCAGAGTTCCTAGATGAAAAACCACCTCTGAGTAAAAAGAACATTAAAGCTCATCTCAATTTTTCCAGAACACATCTTGTTGATCCACAAGGTTTTTAGGAAAATATTCTGTGGGCCGATGAGACAAAAGTTGAACTCTTTGGAAGGTGTGTGTCCCATTACATCTGGCGTAAAAGAAACACTGCATTTCAGAAAAAGAACATTATACTAACTGTAAAATATGGTGGTGGTATTTTGATGATCTGGGGCTGTTTTGCTGCATCAGACCTGGAAGACTTGCTGTGATAAATGGAACCATGAATTCTGCTGTCTACCAAAAGATCCTGAAGGAGAATGTCTGACCATCTGTTTGTGACCTCAAGCTGAAATGAACTTGGGTTCTGCAGCAGGACAATGATGCAAAACACACCAGCAAGTCCACCTCTGAATGGCTGAAGAAAAACAAAATGAAGACTTTGGAGTGGCCTAGTCAAAGTCCTGACCCGAATCCTATTGAGATGCTGTGGCATGACCTTTAAAAGCCCGTTCATGCTCAAAAACCCTCCAATGTGGCTGAACTGCAACAATTCTGCAAAGATGAGTGGGCCAAAATTCCTCCACAATGCTGTAAAAGACTCACTGCAAGTTATCGCATATGCTTGGTTGCACTTGTTGCTGCTAAGGGTGGCCCGACCAGCTATTAGGTTTAGGTTGATGTGTGCTGCTGCGGCTCTCTCTCTGTCTCTCTCTCTCTCTGATTAACTGTCGTGATATTCATCACAGTCACATGTGATCACACCAGAGTTGCCAGGTTCGCTAATAACTAATATGCCAGTTAAATGGGGAAATACGGGAGGCGGTATTGCAAGGACTGGGAAAAGAAAAAGGTTTGATGGACTGATAATAAATCCTTTATAAACAAAATACTAAGTCTTACACTCATGGTTGTTTTTCCATTTGCTTCAAACATGTGACAGACCTATATTTTGGGCTAGTTTAAGCTTCTGATGGGCGGGTTTTAGACTGACTTTGGCTTGGATATTTTTGTTGGACCTGGCAACCCTGCGTCACAGTCAAGTTTGGTTTTTACATGAAGAACTGAAAACTAGACAAAACCGTTGCTGTTTGCAAAGAATGCAAAGTTGCATTCAAGTACACCGGTATTACAACAAACCTCACCACTCATTTGGTGAGACAACATGGCGAAAGTAGTGATAAGGATGCTAGCAAAGACATGGCAGGACAATAACACAGAAAACCAGGACTACTTCCAGCCACAACTCGACCACAACTCGGCTAGAGCCAAAGTAATAACGGCTTCAATAACCCGGTTCATTGTCAAAGACTTAAGACCATACTGTGTGGTGGAAAATGTGGGCTTTTGGGAGTTGATTAAAAATATTGGAGCCCCGGTACAACAAAAACACATTATTTAGTATTAACTTGTGTTGAATCAATGTAAAATTATCTATTTTAAACAAGTAACTTCGAATCACATCGAACAGAATTGGCCCAATTTAAAATATATCATTTCTGAATCATATCGTACTGCATGAATCGAGATACATCTCGGATTGTCATTTATTGGACAGATGCACACCCCATATATATATATATATATATATACATGCCCATGTTCTCTATATACATGAGAATGAGTCCATAGAAAAAATATATAATTTTAGATAATTACAGTATATACAGAATAGAATATTGTTACATTGTTAAAAAAAAGCACAATATGTACAGGAGATACTACATAGTATATACCAGACATAGGAACAAGTCACTAAGTTGCAAGTAACAAGTAAGTCACAAGTCTTGACAATCAAGTCCCGAGTTAAGTCCCAAGTCAATTCAAGCGAGTCTCGAGTCAAGTCCCAAGTCTTAAACTTTGAGTTTTAGTCAAGTCACCAGATGTAATGTCATTTCAATATATAACATAATTGTTAAACCTATTTATTAAATATTATTTAAAATTTAACATACCCTTTTCTCTACTCTAAATCTATATGTTCATTTTAACACTCAGTTGTTCACTGCCTTTTAACTCCTTGTAAAAAACACTTAGAGTATTACAGACATTTTGAGCGTATAACTGTGGTGTTAAAACCATAGAGAAACGGGGATGTTTAAGAAAAGCAAATATGGAGATATGTTTTTCTTACGTTATATTTACTACAAACCAGATTCCAAAAAAGTTGGGACACTAAACAAATTGTGAATAAAAACTGATTGCAATGATCTGGAGATGGCAAATGTCAATATTTTATTCATAATAGAACATAGATGACAGATCAAAAGTTTAATATGAGTAAATGTAACATTTTAAAGGAGAAATGTGCTGATTCAAAGTTTCACAGTGTCAACAAATCCCAAAAAAGTTGGGACAAAGTAGCAATAAGTGGCTGGAAAAAGGAAATTGAGCATATAACGAACAGCTGGAAGACTAATTAACACTAATTAGGTCAATTGACAACATGATTGGGTATAAAAAGAGCTTCTCAGAGTGTCAGTGTCTCTCTGAAGCCAAGATGGTAAGAGGATCACCAATTCCACCATTATAGCGCAGAAAGATAGTGCAGCAATACCAGAATGGTGTTACCCAGCGTAAAATAGCAAAGACTTTTAAGTTATCATCAACAACCGTGCATAACATCATCAAAAGATTCAGAGAATCTGGAACAATCGCCGTGCGTAAGGGTCAAGGCCGTAAAACTCTACTGGATGCTTGTGATCTCCGGGCCCTTAAACGTCACTGCACCTCAAACAGGAATGCCACTGTCAAGGAAATAACAGAATGGGCTCAGGAATACTTCCAGATAGCATTGTCAGTGAACACAATCCACCGTGCCATCTGCCATTGCCAGCTGAAACTCTACAATGCAAAGAGGAAGCCATTTCTAAGCAAGCTCCACAAGCTCAGACGTTTGCACTGGGCCAGGGGTCTTTTAAAATGGAGTGTGGCAAAATGGAAGACTGTTCTGTGGTCAGATGAGTCACGCTTTGAAGTTCTTTATGGAACACTGGGACGCCATGTCATCCGGACCAGAGAAGACAAGGATAACCCAAGTTGTTATCAACACTCCGTTCAGAAGTCTGCATCACTGATGGTATGGGGTTGCATGAGTGCTTGTGGCATGGGCAGCTTGCATGTCTGGAAAGGCATCATTAATGCAGAGAACTATGTTCAGGTTCTAGAACAACATATGCTCCCATCTAGACGTCATCTCTTTCAGGGAAGACCCTGCATTTTTCAACAAGATAATGCCAGACCACATTCTGCAGCAATCACAACATCATGGCTACGTAGGAGAAGGATTCGGGTACTGAAATGGCCAGCCTGCAGTCCAGATCTTTCACCTATAGAGAACATTTGGCACATCATAAAGAGGAAGGTGCGACAAAGAAGACCCAAGATGATTGAACAGTTAGAGGCCTGTATTAGACATGAATGGGAGAGCATTCCTATTTATAAACTTGAGAAACTGGTCTCCTCTGTCCCCAGATGTCTGTTGAGTGTTGTAAGAAGAAGGGGGGATGCCACACAGTGGTAAAAATTGCCTTGTCCCAACTTTTTTGGGATTTGTTGACGCCATGAAATTACAATGAACATATTTTTCCCTTAAAATGATACAAACCGGATTCCAAAAAAGTTGGGACACTAAACAAATTGTGAATAAAAACTGAATAATGATGTGGAGGTGCCAACATCTAATATTTTAGTCAGAATAGAACACAAATCACAGATCAAAAGTTTAAACTGAGACAATGTATCATTTTAAGGGAAAAATATGTTGTTTCAAAATTTCATGGCATCAACAAATCCCAAAAAAGTTGGGACAAGGCCATTTTTACCACTGTGTGGCATCCCCCCTTCTTCTTACAACACTCAACAGATGTCTGGGGACAGAGGAGACCAGTTTCTCAAGTTTAGAAATAGGAATGCTCTCCCATTGATGTCTAATACAGGCCTCTAACTGTTCAATCATCTTGGACCTTCTTTGTCGCATGTTCTCTATTGGTGAAAGATCTGGACTGCAGGCTGGCCATTTCAGTACCCGGATCCTTCTCCTACATAGCCATGATGTTGTGATTGCTGCAGAATGTGGTCTGGCATTATCTTGTTGAAAAATGCAGGGTCTTACCTGAAAGAGATGACGTCTAGGTTGGAGCATATGTTGTTCTAGAACCTGAACATAGTTCTCTGCATTAATGGTGCCTTTCCAGACATGCAAGCTGCCCATGCCACAAGCACTCATGCAACCCCATACCATCAGTGATGCAGGCTTCTGAACGGAGCGTTGATAACAACTTGGGTTATCCTTGTCCTCTCTGGTCTGGATGACATGGCGTCCCAGTGTTCCATAAAGAAATTCAAATCGTGACTCATCTGACCACAGAACAGTCTTCCATTTTGCCACACTCCATTTTAAAAGACTCCTGGCCCAGTGCAAACGTCTGAGCTTGTGGGGCTTGCTTAGAAATGGCTTCCTCTTTGCACTGTAGAGTTTCAGCTGGCATCGGCGGATGGCACGGTGAATTGTGTTCACTGACAATGCTTTCTGGAAGTATTCCTGAGCCCATTCTGTTATTTCCTTGACAGTGGCATTCCTGTTTGAGGTGCAGTAACGTTTAAGGGCCCGGAGATCACGAGCATCCAGTAGAGTTTTACGGCCTTGACCCTTACGCACAGCGATTGTTCCAGATTCTCTGAATCTTTTGATGATGTTATGCACGGTTGATGATGATAACTTAAAAGTCTTTGCTATTTTACGCTGGGTAACACCATTCTGGTATTGCTGCACTATCTTTCTGCGCAACAATGGTGGAATTGGTGATCCTCTTACCATCTTGGCTTCAGAGAGACACTGGCACTCTGAGAAGCTCTTTTTATACCCAATCATGTTGTCAGTTGACCTAAATTAGTGTTAATTGGTCTTCCAGCTGTTCATTATATGCTCAATTTCCTTTTTCCAGCCACTTATTGCTACTTGTCCCAACTTTTTTGGGATTTGTTGACACTGTGAAATTTTGAATCAACATATTTCTCCTTTAAAATGTTACATTTACTCAGATTAAACTTTTGATCTGTCATCTATGTTCTATTACGAATAAAACATTGACATTTGTCATCTCCATGTCATTGCATTCAGTTTTTATTCACAATTTGTTTAGTGTCCCAACTTTTTTGGAATCCGGTTTGTGCATTCTCTCAGTTTAAAGTTTTGATCTGTGATCTGTGTTCTATTCTGAATAAAATATTAGATGTTGGCACCTCCACATCATTGCATTGTTTTTATTCACAATTTGTTTAGTGTCCCAACTTTTTTGGAATCCGATTTGTACTACTACTAATAAAAATAATAATGCAAAAAAAAATATCTGTGATTGGACGCTCTAGATTTTAGGCTGGTGTAAGGTTGTATAGGGCGTTTTATGTCAGATATCGGGATGGAGATTTTTGGGGACCTGGCAACCCTGCTGTTGCTAACGCACATCTGCTCCCCTCCGTCTATGTAAATTAACCCTTTAGTAAGTAATTGTGCAAAGTGTGAAAAATGCAAATGATTTCTTTTTAACAAACAATTAAACATAAATTTAATAAAACGATAAAGTGCAAAAGTTTTCATCCTTCACCAAAACGACTCTGATTCAATGCAACTTTATCTGGAAATGATGTGCTTATGCGCATGCATGGTACAAATGGGGCAGAGTGAACGGATCGGGTTGTGACAGGTGTTACAGCACCATTTAATACAAAATGATCAAGTTATGTGATTCAGTTTTACGTTTTTTATTATGTTCAAATGGGGGTTTCAAGTCTTTTCACATCTCAAATCTCAAGTCCAATTCCAAGTCCAAGTCAGTAAAGGTCTAAGTCAAGTCGCAAGTCTTTAGTAATGTTGTCGAGTCAAGTCACAAGTCATCAGTTTGGTGACTCGGGTCGGACTCGAGTCCAAGTCATGTGACTCGAGTCCACACATCTGGTATATATACTACATTCACTAGGTATAATTATTAAAGATTCCAAAATGTCAAGATTTACTGTACCATACACAGTCTAGTAAGCCTAGTACCCGCATTCTCCACGGCACAGGTTATCAATGTGGCTTCCCAGTGTAGAACTGCAAGTAGTGTGGGGGCAGCCATGGTTTGGTTAAAAATCTGGTCTTGTGACCAGAAGGTTGCCAGTTCGATCCACAAAAGTAACCTTGAGCAAGGCACCTAACCCCTGACTGCTCCCCGGGCACGGGTGGATAAGGGCTGCCCACCGGTACAAATTCTCACAGCCATGTGAGCCAACAAATTCCATTGTGTGCAAATCACACTGGCAAAAAGGTGAATCTTAATCTTAATCTTAATCTTAATCTTAATGTAGCAAGTGGGGTGAAAACATCTGTGGTGGTGCACAGTGACAGTGAGCTGTTCAGATAGAGTTTCAATTGAGTAAAGTGCAGACTGAGTGTGTATGGAGTGAGGGAGTGGAATGGACTGACTATAGGAACCATCATGATGATAATTCAGGTGACAGGACAGTGACACAATACAACAATGCTAGTGGCTATTCAGCAACCTGATTGCCTGAAGGAAAAAGCTGTTACAGAAACACCTGGACTGAACCTGGACACTAGACTTTTTGTTGCTGTATATCCTGTACCTGCTACTATGAGAACAGTGACTTGGGTGGGTGGAATCCTTTATCATCCTGCTGGTCTTCCTCAGGCTGTGGTCTAATTCTAATCTAGTATCAGACAGATGGAAAAAGCAGGCGTAGAATGTTCTGAGGATAAGGTTATTCAAACTTCTTCAGTCATCTGATAAAGAAGAGGTGCTGTGTTTCCTTCTTTACCATTTGTATGGTATGTTCTATCTATGTGAGTTCCTCGGTGAAGTGAACCAATGACCTTGAAGCTGCTGACCTTCTATACCAAGGGTGGGCAACTCTAGTATTGGAAGGCTGGATTCATGCACAGTTTGATGATTCTCTTGATCAGGCACACTTGATTCAACTCTGCAGGTAATTACCAGGTTAAATTATAGTGTCAGAGCAGTGCCTGTTCTATACAGTGGTATCTTTGATGATGATATGTTTGCTCCATGGTCTTGTTGACATTCAGAGAAGTTATTTTCACCAGTGTGTCAGGGGGCTAACCATGACTCTGTAGGCTGCCTTGTTAATGTTGTAGACCAGGCCCATGAATGTCACCTGACATTGAAGCTGTATCTGACTGTAACAGTCATGGCTGTACAGGGAGTGCAGTAGTGGACTGAGCACACAGTTCTAATAGACTCCAATGCTGAGAGTCAGTGAGGAGGCGTGATGCTGCCCATCCTTACAAGACAAGATGGTCTCCAATAAATTCATAGTGAGTGCAGCAATCTGAAATCTCCTAAATATATTCTAGTTAAATAACACACCAGTTCTGCTATTAAGCTGAAGGTCAAAACAACAAGAATACCGGTAAGTGGAAAATACTTATAGCTGTAACAGACCGAATAGATGTAAAACCAAACTATAAACCTTTATATTAAAATAATTTTAACCATTACCTTATGTGCTAAGAGTAAATTCATATATGAAATATATTCATATATAAAAATAAAATTTTCCACTATATTATATATCCATATATACAGTACATATCTGCATGTAATCATAAGATATATACCTATATATTTGAGGATATGCAAATCCTTGGTTCTGTCCTATTTAAACATGATTCTTGTCCACTTATTATTTTATCACAGATTTTAAATTAGCACAGTAATTGCAGTAGTAGGCAGTGTTAGGTTAGCCTTATTCAAAACCTGGAAAATATGCATCCAGTCATTTTAAAGCAATGTGCTCATTCAGATTAGTAGCAGCCACTGAAATATACAACAGCCTTTCTATCAGCAAAATTATTATTATTTTTTATCTGCTGGTTGGCTAATGTGACAGTATGTTTAATCTTATTGGGATTTAATAATCCCACCCTCCACAGCAAAATGCACAGAGATTATGGTGACAGTTTATAGTTATTGTAAACTTATTTATAAACTGTAATTTTTTGACCCTTTAACAAAATTCACAGAAACAACAAATAGTAAGTACATACTAGGAATGAAGCCATATTTTTGAATGAGATATTATTTGCTTGGGGTAGCAGGTGGCCCAGTGTACTAATGGATAAAATATCCCTGCTATTAGAATGTACATCAGCCAGTCACAGTATCCACTGACAAGGTAAAATGAATAACGCTCATTAAATCATAACAGTGGCACATGTAAAGAAGGGGGAGATATTAGGCGGCAAGTGAATACTCAGTTCTTTATGTTAATGTGCTGGAAGTAGTATGTTTAACCCACCTGTGCATTGAAATGCACACACTAGTGTACACACTATACTGTGAAAATATGTGCCTGAAGCAGTGAGCAGCCCTATCCATGGCACCCTGAGAACAGTTAGGGGTTAGGTGTCTTGCTCAAGGATATATCATATATCAGTCATGACCTGCCCAGGGATCAAACCGGCGACTTTTCTGTCACAAGACCAGATACCTAACCACCAGGCCACGGCTGCCTCCAGCATTCTGATCGCTGTCCAGTGCTGAAAATACCTACAATGGACACATGATCTTCAAAATTGGACTATGGAGCAATGAAAAAAGGCACATTTTCATTTATATCATGTGGATGCTTATGAGTTCCTTATCTGAGGAAGTGATGGCACCAGGATTCACTATGGGAAGATGACAAGATGGCAGAGGGAGTGTGACATTATGGGAAATGTTCTCCTGGGGTTTGACATTTGTGTAGATGTTGCTCTGACACCTCCCACCTACCTAAACATTGATGTAGAGCAGGTATACCTCTTTATGGCAGTGGTATTCCCTAATGGCAGTGGCCTCTCTCTGCAGGGTAATGTGCCCTGCCACACTGCAAAAACTTCAGCTATGGTTTGAGGAGCATGACAAAGAGTTTGCTTGGCTTCCAAATTCCACAGATTTCAATCCACACAAACATCTATGGGCTGGATATCTAAGTGTGGTCCACACGTCTTGGTGCCAGACAGTTTAATTGTTATGGCTGATCTGTAAAATTACAGTTTTAATGTTTGTCATTTTGTATAATATATGACTAGTCAGTTCACAGAGGAGTGTTTTTGTTTCTTCTAAATATGCAAGGACTTTATGTGAGAGCTGTTTGTAGGCCTACCAGTAAGCCTGTGTTTTATTTGCTGTATTATGTCTGTGAAAAATAGACCCAGCAGGTGTTCTCTGTATAATAAAGATTACTGATGCTACAAAAAATCATAAGCTACAATGAATACAATTTCTCAAAATTGGCTTAGCTTTCCTTAGATGTGGACAAAAGTGAATGGGTCATGCACCACAGAAAACCAGTGTGGTCTCTCTTTGGAACTGTTCAATTCCCAGAGGGAGGATTTCTTCATAGATCTCTCTTATATCAAAGCACATTTGCCAGTGTTGAAAAAGCATTTCACAGGTACTTCAGAGGCTCGGTTGTAATTCTTTGAAGTACCACTGCACTGGAGGTGAGGCATGCTGACACTCTGCATTACACTAATAGAACAGGAGGTGGAAAAAACTGGAGATCTACAGCAGAAACAGGGTCAGGCAGAGTATGGTCAGCCGTTGTGAAGTAGAAACTGTAAATGGCAAATATAGCTCATTTTGTTTTGCCTCATCTTGGGCTAACAAAGGGACCTATTTTATAGCATGCTATTTCAGCTTTTAGGTCACAGTGTAAATTAAATTTGAGTTAAAATGTCACTAAAAGTAGTAAAAAATGACCTTAAAGCTATTCAACTTTTTATGCTATTTTTATAATATTTAATATTTCAGCCAAATACTAAGATTAGATTCATAAGAATAAGATGGTTCTCCATTTAAAATGAATTTGGGAAAGTTTCTTTAATCATACATACTGAAATATTCTTAGAAGTGTAGAGTTTGTTTTTAACATGTCAATGGTTACACCTACACAGTACATGCATTAATAATGTAACTACTGGGGATTTGTGCATGATTGTAGACAGTTTGCAGTACAGCCTTAAAAAGTTTCTTTAGTAAATGACAATTCAAAGAAGGATCTGAATTCTTAAATGGTTTAGTAAAATGTCTCAGGATGTTTCAGGATCTGTTTTATATGCTTTTTAAAGAACCATTTTCAAATGGTTCTATGCAGCATTAAAATGTTTTCTGTTATTGTCAAAACACCTGGTATATTGAGCCTTTTTTGTAAAGTGGTGTACAGCTAATTTAAGTACACATGTTTTGCTGTCAGTCTTGGCTCATGTAATTATACAACTGTGTCTTGATAGCTGTGACAACACATTCACTCTAAGGGAATTGTATATGAGAAACAGGTTGACGGGAATCACATTTGTATGATCTGCAAGATTTCTGCTAGACATGGGAACAGTACATGTATCATTTTATGAAGCATAGATCAACTATTTGCATAAAAGTTACACTTTAACAGTAAGTACAGCAAGACTATGTAATGGTTTAATGCTGGAAATTTTGTTATGTAACAAAACAATCATACAGCTGTTATGAAAGATTACATTTCTTGTGCAGCTGCTATGTAAGTAACATTATAATGTAGGTCATTCACATATTCTACTACAGTTAAATAAATGGAAATGGAACAGCAGTTTATACAAATTACCTTCATTACCCCCAATCTGTTATACATATATAATTACCTGGGCAAGAAGTATCATCACAGTACACCTGTGTACAGAACTGGACTGGGAACATTATTCAGAGCTGGGACTTTGTCTACACCAGCCCACTACAGCTGTCATTCTGGGGTGTGGGGGTCCGGTATCCTCAACAATTGAGTTTAGTGGTGCCTGCTTACCCAAGAGGCATGTTAGATAGCCAGGCCATTTATTCCTGTTTTATATAGTTTATTTGTAACTACACAGATAATAAAGACACTTAATAAGAAGCTGCACTATTTATGTCTCTTGTAATGCTGAAAATCAAAATGAGTAGATTATGAAACATCATAAATTGATTTATTCTATGAAGAAACAATGTATTATGAGCTATAATGGTTTGCTGTAGTATTTTCAACATGCAGTGATAGTAATGCACAGCCCTTTTTGCTGTAATTAAAGACTGACACGCTATCACAGCAGGGATTGGCATAATTTATAGTTCAAACAAGATAAGAAAATAAAATTACCCAAGCAGTAGATCCCTAGTGTTCAGCTAGAGGTGAAAGAAGTTCATTTAATAAGACATGTTTATGCATTATAAAGGTGTTGTTATGGACTGTGAGTGCATGCCAGATTAAAAGTTTGACCTGTTCATTCTTACATCAAACGTTGTGTAATGAAGGCCTTGCAGATTTCATTATTCCTTTAATTGGTTTGCTTGTTCATGTCTTCCTCAAGGAAAATTCAATGCAAAATTCTATATTAAATACTACAAATGATACATGGCTCACAGCTGGGGTCTGTTTAAAAGATGTGACTATGGATGAAACACATCCAAACATGGCTTGAGTACATTTGTATAGCGCTGCACTGAAAATAATCAGTGACAGTCGATTTTTACTGATTTCACATTTACTGGGAATAAAAGAAGCACAAACGCTCTTGAAAGATGGTAATCCAGTTCAAATTGTACACCCCTGCTGTGTATCAATGAAAAAGTATAAATACATTGGGGAACAGATTGTAGGCAATGCAGCTTCTTCTTATATGATGTGACACTGAGTCAAATATGTTAGATTTTATGAATCAATTTTACTGCTTTCAGTTTGCTTTCATATAGGCTGGAGTTGACTGAACCCAGGAATAAATATATAATGAAAAAAAATTTATAAAAATAAATAATTTTTATGTCAGTGTTCATTGGAATAGGACTTGCAATGATATGCTTAGAGTATCTAATTTTACATTTTATTTAGTTATATGATTTAAGTGTTCAAAGAAGATATATATTTATTTAATTTAAAGATATTGAAACACTTTAGAGCTGTAGCGCTATTTCTTTGGTACTGCTGTGATTCTTATGTCCCGGAACTCATAGCACCCTGCATTTCCTAAACTTGATTTATGAGATATCAGGGCTTCTAACAGGTACCACAGTTCAGTTTTAGGGTTCCTATCTATGGTTCTTTGACCGATCTCTGAAAATGCCCACACATGAAAGACTTTCTGTAGATGTTAATCTTTCATTGAACCCATCTGACTTTGTTTCCACACATTAACTATTCTCTAGTCTACCCAGTGCAGATGTCAATTAAGCTGAAAAAGAATGACTGATATTTAACTCTCCTTCATGAATAATTTTGCATTTTTTTTGTTTTTGTTTTTAGAGTATTCATGTTAATAGCCATCCAACAAAGCAAAATGAAATAATACTGTCAGTAATGGTAGCATTAACAAGTACACATCACTTGTTTGGTTTGGAGGTCTCTTACCAGGAAAAGGAATGAACCTGTGTGCTGTTTACACTGATACCTTTGTGTATTTAGAAAGGTTGTTTTTAAAGCTAAATATGCTTTATAAATATTTCATACATCTCTTTTGAATGTGACTAGAGTACCAGTTTTTCAGAGATAAAAAACCTGAAACATATTCTAATTAAAGCTTACGCTTGCACTGACTGCAAAGACAGTAATGTTTTTATGTATTTTTTAATTCTTTATCTGCTTTAAATTGCTACTGACAACCTTATCTAGCCTCAAGATCAGAACACCCAATATATAATATGCAACATGAGCCTTTTCTAATCACTGACAGTTCTCTAGTATATACTGACTGACTGTAGATATTATAGTTTATATAGTGTTCTTTTTCTAATTTCATCTTTTATGCACAACTGCTATAAAAAGACCATTTTCACCATATTTTCACAGTATTTTTGGAGTGTCATATCCTTAAAAGGATTTTCCCTGCATGCATCTCATTTACATCTGCAAGTTCCAGGCAAATACGCTCAAGTACACATAATTAACATTTTGAATTTATAGACTTTTCTCATCAAAATTAGAAGTCCTTTGGGATATGTCTAGTTGGCTCTATTTGTAGTATTTGGATATTTTTTCCTTTACAAATGTATCAGAGTCTGCTAATTATAGTACTGAACACACATACTTGTCTTATCCTTTACAGAAAAATCATGGATTTCACATGTGAATAATCCTTAGACACGAGACGTGATGTTACATGTGTTTACTTGTGATCTTGTGGTTTTTTACTTCAGGGAAACCCACAAATATGACCAGAAGTACATAAATAGTAGCAATAAAAACAGTAATCGAACCTTGAAAACAAAAGGAAAGCAAGGATCAAAACGAGGGCAGAGATGACAGATGAGAAAATGAAAATAAAAGGTGAAGGAGGATGCAAACAGAAGAAGTATATAAAGATTTATGTTATCAATCTGTAACATGGTTTCTATCCACCACGTTTTTTGTGAATGTTGAAAATGAGGACAAAAAAGTGGACTAGCCATAAATTACAAAAAGAATATCACTAAAGATGAAATGTGAAAACAGGGCCTGAAAAAAGATTTTTAACTTACACTCACTGGCCTACTTAAGTTACACAGACCTTGTGTCTAGTCCATTTTCTCAGCTCCACTGACCTATAGGTGCTCTTTGTAGTTCTACAATTACATACTGTAATCCGTCTGTTTCTCTGCATACTTTGTTAGACTCCTTTCACAAGGAATGAGTGATTACACCACTATCTGTATCTATATCTGTTTAACCATATAAATGATCTGTATTCATATCTTTACTCAGAGTGGGTGGGGTCTAAAACAGAATTGGGTGTGGTTTAACCAGAAGAGGGTGGGGCTTAAATCTGTACATTATTTTAAAGCTGAAATTGATATGGATTGATCAGAAGTTCCTATATGCATTGTTTATTTGAAAACTGTTTACATTTATTTAAACTATTTATTATATCACCAGCCAAACTAAGAGAAAGCAGGTGGTAAAAACAAACAAACAAAAAAAACAACCGGCGTGGAGGCTGTGACCGACGCGACATGAGCCATTGACGAGTGAGACAAGTATCCGGCTCAACCCTACTTTTCACCCTGTTCTTCATTGTTCAGAACCCCCAGAGGATCAACACAAAGCGGATATTATTTGGGAGGTGGATTATTCTAATCACTGCAGTGACGCTAATGTGGTGGTGGTGTGTTAGTGTGTGTTGTGCTGGAATAAGTGGATCAGATACAGCAGAGCTGCTGGAGTGTTTAAACACTTTGTCCACTCATTGTCCACTCTATTAGATTGACCTACCTTGTTGGCTCACCTTGTAGATGTAAAGTCAGAGACAGTAACTCATCTGTTGCTACACAGTTTGTGTTGGTCATCCTGTAGTCCTTCATTGGTGGCAACAGGATGTCGCCCATATGATGCTGTTGGCTGGATAGTTTTGGTTGATGCATTATTACCAAATCAGTAGTGACATTGAGGTGTTTAAAATCTCCAGCCTTTCTGCTGTGTCTGATCTACTCAACCTACAAGTGCAACACACACTAACACACCACCACCACATAGGTGTCAGTGCAGTACTGAGAATGATTGATCACCCAAATAATACCTGCTCTGTGCTGGACCTGAAATGGACAATGATCATGGTTTCACGTTTTAGCATTTGTTTTAGATGGAAATATGAATTAATTCAAGTCCATTAATCCTTCTGCCAAACATCTGTACATGTGCATAACATTTGTAAAATGACTTGAGAGACTCCTAGGACGTGTTCTTTCTGTTGAATTGTTTTTTTTTTTTAAACCTTGAAGTGGTCAGGTATCCTACAGGGCAGTTCATTTTAGCCTCTTATTAAAAGCTATTAATGAACAACTACAATACTGTCTGTTAATGATTTTTTTAAGTGCTTTTGATCAAACCACCCTCCTTTTTCCCTGAAAGTGCCCACTACTATGGTTTGCCCCCCCTTGGGTAAAATCATAGCTTTGCCACTGTAGTTGACTTTATGATAACCTCTATGATTATTCTGCTTGATTGCTAGTGGAATTAGCATTGAGTGGTGTTACGGTAATGAGGTATACCATGGTATTGGACAAAATTGCAGATTACACTTTGCTCTGCCTCATCCATGTGCTACTATGAGGTGATTAACTTCACTTAGTCAGCTCTGTGAACTAGCCTGGGGCGATTATACCTGTGCCTGCTTCGCAAGCTACTGTGGGTCAATTAAACCTCACTCTGTCCACTCCATAAGCTACCACTGGGCAATTAAACCTTGCTCTGTCCACTCTGTGAGGTGCTGCACAGCGATTAAACCTCGCCTGGTCCACTTCTTGAACTACCCTGGGGTGATTAAATCTTGCTCGACCTGCTCCTTCAACTACACCAGGGGTGATTAAACCTCACTCTGTCCACTGTGTGAGCTACCACAGGGCAATTAAACCTCACTTGGCCTGCTCTCTGAACAATACTGGAGTGATTAAACCTCACTATGACCACACCTTGAACTACCCTGAGGTGATTAAATCTCACTAGGGCCACTCCTAGAACTACCCTGGGGTGATTATGTCTCACTAGGTCCACTCTTTGAACTACCCTAGGGTGATTAAATCTCTCTAGGCCCACTCCTAAAACTACCCTGGGGTGGTTAAACCTTGCTCTGCAAGCTATTACAAGGTGATTAAACCTCACTCGGCCAACTCTCTGAACTATTATTGTTAATACTATGTGCCAACAAGTTGATCCAGACCCCTGGTGACCATTTGGTTATTGTTTCTCCAGAACATTTTGCCTTCATATTTGGTTTATGATTATGCTGATTGCATCCATCCATTTGGTTATCTGGGCTTCTAGTGAAGACTGAGGTTTGATTTGGTCAGGGGTCCTCCAGCCCCAAAGGCAGTTCAAAGTTCAAAGGCATCAATAATCTTCCTGTCCAGCCTTTTTATTGTCCAGCTTTCACATTCATTAAGAATCACAGACACTACCATAGTCTGGACAATTCTACTCTTTGTATGAAGAGACAAATTGTTACATTTGAAGACAAATTGTTTCATTATATCTTTTATAGTTCCATCATCCTTGTTCTACAGACTCCCAGTTTGTGTCGCTGGATCCATGTTAATGATTGATCCAAGTAGGCAAAAGCTGTCCACCACTTTGTCATTTTCACATTGTCACATTGATGGAAAAGTTAGTGGTCTTTTCTGTTGACTTAACTTTTGTCTTCTTATTCAGCTGAAGGCCTACATTTTCATTACTGTGGGATAATTAAGCTTCACTCCGCCTGCGCCATGAACTACCCTGGGGTGATTTAAACCTCACTTGACTCATTTCTCAAAGTACCTGAGGGTGACATAAACTCATGATTGCCAGATTACAGCATGTCCAAACGCAGCTGCTTTTATTCTCACCTACAGCGAGAAGTCTGAGCATCCTCAGTAGGTTCCATTGCTCACCCATTTCTTCTGCATCCAATATCAAATACTTCTATTTATGAATAAAGCTCTGTGTGGTCATTGTCCTATTTACTTGAAGAATATACTTTACCCATTTATCCTGTCTTACACTGCATTTCAGACTGGTTTCAATGGAAGGTAAATCTTTTAATGCATTCAACCTCTAGTTATGGGAACATTTGTCTACTCTGGAACTGGTTTTTGTGGATTCATTGTTAAACATACTTGAGTAAAGGTGCTATATAAATTCAACCTATTATTGTTGTACACAACTCAGTGCCTGACGAACAGTGGCATGACTATTTAGCACAGTACTTGGAATTAGAAATGTAGATACTGTCTGACTCTTAATGGAGTAACTGGTTCATTGCAAAATCATGAAAGCATTTTATTTCATTGAATTGGAATATACTTGGTTGAGTGTTGAAGATACAGATTCACAGACCACTGTAGCCCTGTCATTTATTGTTCAGTTTATATGTTGTCCATAGTTCCTGAAACAAATTCAAAGAGATTATGAATCTTTAGGTATATACATTTAACATTTAAAATGCAATCATTGCAATCATTAC
Organism: Crenuchus spilurus; assembly: GCA_036984385.1. Classification (NCBI taxonomy): domain Eukaryota; kingdom Metazoa; phylum Chordata; class Actinopteri; order Characiformes; family Crenuchidae; genus Crenuchus; species Crenuchus spilurus. The sequence continues at coordinate 31,085 of BRDA01090766.1, forward strand.
ATCATTAAAAGTGCAATCATTGCATCATTCAATCAGTGCAGAGTGGCTGAGTGAAGCTGGTCACTTTTGATATGAATAGTTTTTATGTAGCATACCTTCAAATGTGTTGAAAATTCAATTCACTGTAATGGTGGTATGATTACTGCCACTTGATGAAGCGGCAAGCAATTCTGTATTGATAGCCCAATTTTTTTCTCTTTTTCATCTGTTTTTCATCATTGATATTCTAAGAACAGCTTCTGCATCTTTAGCTTTAAAACTACACCCTTCAAAGATGGTATGAAGATTTAGTGTATGGACCTATTACTTTTTGATGAACTGTCTTTAATTTTCTTCTTCTGCAATTTTCAAGCCCCCCCCCCAAAAAAAAAACATAACCTAGGTGTATGGCTAAAGGCTTATTCTTTCTTCTCTTGCAAGGCCCCATTTCCGTTAGACCTTAATTCATTTCACGACTTTTACATTTTTGCACTTAAGATGCATGTATTGATTTTTGTGTCCATACTTTCCCAGTTTCTTTTTCATCACTCCATCCCATTAAGATCTCATATTTGCTTTGCTGCAGCTCTTTCAGCATTCAAGCTATGGCCAGCACATTTATTTATTTACTTTGCATCCATAGTACTCCTGTACCCCTCCACCCCCACATTAAGCTTCTGTATTTGCTTTGTGGTTCAGCTACTGATTCTGCGTTTTTAGACTCAGCAAATGTTTAACTTCAGCTTAAGGGCAGTTAAGATTCAAAATAGTAAATACGATTAAATAGCTGGGGTAAATTTTGAGTCAGCTTTAGCACTATAAATCTGTACTTGCAATTAATACAAAGCTCATATCTGAGGTTGAGGAATATCCCATCACCACATAATTTTTTTATGAATAATTATAAACAGAGAAAATGCACCGTAATATGCAATTTTTGACCACATAAGGTAGCAGTGCTTCATCAGAATGCAGCTCCTTCATTCAGAATGTTGAAAAGAGACATGCAGAAGCTAACACTCATTCCTTCTGACCTTGGGAGCCCATAGCAACCTTTTAAATTCAAGATACACAAAGAGGGAGGAAATATGTGAGATATGTAGAAAAAAGAGACCATTTTCAATGGGAATCTATGAAGAAACACTGAAGATTTAATGTTAATGCCCATACCAGTACAGGAACATCTGACATGCTTTCTTTCTTTTGAGCTGTTTGTCACTACCTCCTTTTTTCTTCTTTTTCTAGGGAGCAACCCACCGATGAGCAAAGCTCTTTGGCCTCAGAGAGAGACCTCTGTTCTTCTCCTTTGGGAAAAAGATTGAAAATCCTGCAGAACGGAAGGATCAATGATTTATGATTAACCTTTAACCCTGAAGCTCACCTAAGAGGTGTTATCATGGATGGACAGAGACAGGTGTGACAACAGAAGATCCAATTTGCTGTTTCTGGTCATTGCTTCTTTACGTGTGTTCAGGCTTATTGAGATAAGAAATGAACCTCAAAAGCCATTATAATCTCCAAGGACCCCTCTATTGATCACATTCTAATCAGCTGAGAGACACTTTGATAAAAATCATAAGGCACAATTGAGTAAAAACTGGAAATGTCTCCTTCTTTGATCATTGTGGGTGGTCGGACCATCCATCTTGGTTTGGGGTTGCTGATTCTTTTCAGTCTCTTTCTGGTCACATTGGGAGCAAGACCCAAAGGCCCTGGTCATACGTATCTGAACTCTATTCGCATTGATGGAGACATCTCACTAGGGGGTCTCTTTCCAGTTCATGCCCGAGGCCACAATGGAAAGCCCTGTGGAGAATTGAAAAAGGAGAAGGGCATCCATCGTCTGGAGGCCATGCTCTTCGCTTTGGACCGTATCAACAACGATCATGAGCTGCTGCCCAACATCACTCTGGGGGCCCGTATTCTGGACACCTGCTCACGGGACACTCATGCTCTTGAGCAGTCCCTGACATTTGTCCAGGCACTCATAGAGAAGGATGAGGTGAAGTGTAAAGGAGGTTCAGTACTTATCAAGCCAGAGAGAGTTGTAGGAGTGATTGGTGCTTCATCCAGCTCAGTGTCCATCATGGTGGCTAACATCCTCCGCCTGTTTAAGGTAAGCTCCATGCTGAGATCCTGCTGCATGTCTTCAACTATATTGATCATTTAAGTGCCTGGTAGACTAGAAGATTAGGCCTCATACAAAATTTCATTAACTTTACATAATAATAACATTATAATAGCATTCTAATTGAATGCTTCCTTTCCTTACTAAACTGTCATAGCATCATAATTATATAGTTATTACAATGATTAACCAAACATGGTTGACACATACAATATTACATAACTCTAATCACTCTGCAAGGGTTCATCCAGCTGCTTAAATGTAACATGAAAAGGTGCATATTCTCATTTTGTGATATCCTCTGATCATGTAAGAACTTTAGTTCAGATGTTGACAAAAGGCAATTCTGCACTAGCAAGTCAGGATCCTGAGTTCTTTGATCATTCAAAATGAACGAGTGTATTCTCTCAATATTTATTCATCCTTTTCATATTGCCACTTAATTTCATCTACATTTTAACACGGTTTTCCTCAATGCTTCATCTCTCAGAGTTTTGAATTAGCAAGTGGCTTTCAATTTTCACAGATCCAGCATTTTCCCCAACATATGTGCTCTTTGTTATGAAGGGTAATGTTTCAATTTGATGAATGTTAAACAGCACACTTTTTGATGAACACTTGAGGGGGAAAATATGAATATGCAAATAAGCAGCCGCTTCAGCCAACGCACACAGATGACAAAAAGGAATGTGAAAAATTCACATACAAACAGATAAATGGGACTATTTGGGCTGTATATTCTTTAACACAGTGTAAGATTCAACAGTCTGTCAGCTTCCCCTGGTATAGATGCCCTGACATGTCACTTAGCCTGCATTAAGATTTGTATCAACAGATCCACAGATCCTAATTTAACAAACTATGTTCAGAGCTAGCTCAGTGATGCTTCATTGTTGATGCCACTTTGTGTAGATTTTTTTTAAAGCTTGCTACGCATTTATTTTTTCATTTGGCTTGCCAGAAATGCTGGGAATCATTTAAAACCTCTCCTTCTGGAACCACATCTGTCATCAAGTTATTGCTCCAACAGTCCTCCCTCCTTAAAAAAAAAAAGATCATAGATGCCTTGCACATTTTCAGAAGGCCCTGCTTGGTTACATAACCAAAGTTTGTTTGCAATCGAGGATCAGAATTGCACCTGTTCACAGTACAGGTCTATGAATAATGGACGAATCTCTCCTTAACTGCAAATACTATCTCATGCTGGCCTAGAGTCAGCACTCTTGAGCTGCGCTCGCTTCACAGCCTGGGCTACCCAGAGACAGCTGCTCACCGTTAAATGGATATTTACTCAGCTACGCAGTGCCATTCATCAGAGGGAGAGGTGTGATCAAAGACAGATCACAGGCAGGGGGAAACGTGGCGGCATTGTGGCGGTGATGACAGGCCTTGGGCGCAAATGCTGCGATAAGCACATTTAAAGCTCGCAGCTAAAACACTGACATTGCTGAAGGAAAGCAGGCGAAGAGGTCGAGAGCTGTAACAAGGATATGGTGTGTGCTCCTCATACACATGCTTATACACTCTAGGGGTGTAACTCTATCTGGATGAGTATCTGTTCAGTGCTCAAAATATCTGCTTCTGTTTTTGGCTTTGAACCGTAAATGAGCATGGTATGAAAAGAAAGGGGAGTGGCCTGTTCTATAAATGTTTGTGAATAAGAAATCTTTTGTATGTTTTTGGTTCCGAATATATTTTCACTAGCTAGCTTGCTTGCTTGCTAATACCACTGGGCTAATGCTAGGCTAAAGGCTGAATATGTTTTTGCATTTGATGATGAGGAACAAGCTAAAATGTTCAAGTTCAACATTAGCATTAGTTATGTAGTCTAAATAGTTAGCAGGCCTAGATATCTTACTTTCATATACAGAGCTAGTTTGGGAGACTTTGTGTTTCCTGTTATTAATCAAAGCTGTTTCTCTCTTGCATTGAAAGTAAAGTTTAATTTTTGCTGTAGCTTTATTGCAGTCCTGTTTTTTTACATGATGTGCTCTGATTGGCTAGTTAAACTTGCTCACCTGTTCTCTGTATGGCTAGTTCAATGTTGAAACCTGCAGTCTTTTTGGCTGATTTAAAACCTGACTCTGATTGGCTAATTTAATTATTAGTTATGCAATCTGATTGGCTAGCTGAATATTGCTGAATACAGTTTTCTGATTTGTGATTTTGAATTCAGTCTTACTACCTGATTAGCAAGTTGATTTTTATTTCTGTACTTTGATTGGCTAGTTGAATTTTTTTATCCTACTAAAGGATTAGGAAGTTGAATTTCCCATCTTGCTATCTGATCGACAGGTTGAGTTTTTCCTTGTGCACTCTGATTGGCTAGCTGAATGTTCCATTTTGATGTCTGACTGCCTAGGTAAATCCCCCCCTGTAGCAATTTGATCAAGCAAAACCACTGATAAAGTAACTGAAGTTATTATAAAGGCTTGTCTGACAGATCTGCAACATGCTTTGGGATTTATTTTTGATAAGTATTATCAGGAGCAAAAAAAGGTTTTCACTGACTTAAATGTAAACCCATTATTCTGATTCATCCTCACAGATTGTACATTTTAGTATAGAACATTTTTTTTAATTACCTCATTGTGCGAGCTCATCTCACAGTAAAATCACCCGTGTTTAATGAACTCCTAGAGAGTTAATTTGGTCTAACTCCATTCAAACTAGACCCATTTGAATTAATTTTATGGTAGTTTCAGTTAATGTGACACTTATTCACCAAATTTGAGGTTTCTAAGTAAAAAATATCTACTATGGGCATACTTACATAATGACAGGTAACTTGATGGAACATTATCATAAGAGATAATGTGATTTTAAAAGATATGTGCTATGTTTCAGCTCTTTGCGTAATAATAGTAATTAAAATGTGCACCGCTGTATGTTTAGCCATATGGTCTATGTTTACCAAATTCCAGCAGAAGGTAGTCATTTGGCAGACAACATTATGTATCTCGGAAATGAGTTTTGGCTGTGTGGGCTGTGTGTGCTCAGAACTTGGCTTCTTGATTATTTCAACTGTCAAGGTGACACTGACAGATGACATTAAATTAGTGAAGCATTTAATGAACATGCATACTTTTAGTTTTGATACTTAAGTTCATTTGAACTTCCACGCTTTATCTAAATTGAAGGGTCACTTTCATTTTTAATTTGATTTAATTGAATCACTTTCCTTCAGAGTGGCTCTACTTCACTCAAGTCAAGGATTTGAGTACTGTTCCCACCACTGCCTATCACAGAAAATAAATGACTCTTCCTCAATAATGTTTTCTTCTAATCATCACCATGCCACCCATCCCATTCTTATCATTCCCAAACACTCTCCTCCCTGTTTAGGAGGAGGGCTTTTGTTACTGGAGGCGTGGAATGGCAATGTGAGTGCAGAGTTGGAGTTAATGTAACACTTACAATCCACTTAGAGAATGGCTTCAGCCTTGACCCAACTACTACACATCAAAGAACTTACAAGCAGTGGGTTTGTATTAATCGTGTAACTGGTGTGATTGAAAAATTTCCTATAGGCCATTAGAATAAAAGTGTCTGTTGAATGCTCTGGCCTTTGTATGGATTAAACAGTAAAGCTGTAAAAAGTGCTGGTGTCTTGCTCCATTCCATTTAAGGAACTACAGTGTGGTTTGTGGAGGACAGACGGTGGGATTTGCGCATCAGCAAAATGCACTACACTTCCAGACAGCCAGAGTGAATTTAATGCAGCTTCATCAGATTCAGCCATTGCGCCATGGAAATATGGGAAAGTAGAACATCTCGGAGAATGAAAACTAATGTCTGCTACCAGAAGGTCTGGTCACACTCATGTAAACAGAAAGTCACGCCTACACACACACACACACACACACACACACACACACAATCACACACACACAATCACACACACAAATACATACACACAGCCGTAGGAGCTATGCCACCTGCATGCCACCAAGGAGATTCAAGAAAAGCTGGTGGCTCAGCACCTAACTGCATGTGGACAGGCGTCCAGAGCTTTGCCTGATTAATATTTCACATCAACGTTACATAACAGCAGCTGGGGGCCTCCAAACTGCAGCTCTCTGACTCCTATGTGTTGAACTCATCAAAAATCATAACCACAGAGAGAGGCTGCTGAGAAAAAGGCTAATACATTTTAGGGAAGAGGCATGCTGCGACGCTTTCATTATTCATCTCATCTGGCACAAGCTCTCGGTCAAACTTAAAGCACTAATAAAGTTTACGGCCTTGTCTTCATGCAGCTCGCCTCTTTATGTCTTACTGAAATACAGGCTCCATGACTGCTCACTAAATTTCTGTTACAGTCCACAGAGGAGATCAACATCTTGCATGAGTGCAACACGCTTTGCAAAACACTTTATTTTCATTTTCTTGTCCTAATTAAAATGCTGCAATTCTATCACTTCTTCTCACACTGAAACGTGTCACAGAATAGCTCCTTTTTTTCCTTAGAAATAATGAAAACAGCCTGTAATATTCTTACGTCCAGGCATGGCATCAATAGTGCTATAATGCTGCATATGCCTCCCAGTGTGGATTGCTTTGGAGAAAGTGATAAATCACACAGCTGGTCCTGGTAAGAAATTTCATAAATAAACGATGGCAGCCCTCAATTTCGAGGGTAGTATTGATTAGAGAGTTTATTTGGGGTTTCTTAGTATTTCTTCTATAATACTTGCATTCTGTCATATTTACACATACATCAGTAGCCTGAAGCAAAGGCGTTCACCTATTTTTCTTTTGAGTTTTGGATGCATACAAATATTTTGGGAGTTAAAACAAGAATATCATTCAAATTCCATATCTTGAACTGGACTTGTGAAATGAAGATGTTCAGCCTTGTAATCACTGCAAATCCTCTCAATAATGCATTTGGTTGTGTGAATTCAGTTGTACTTAACCACTAATATTTGATTGAGAGAGACATCGTTGTGCAGTTTACCTGCTTAACAGCCGTGCTTAACTGACCCATGGTCAGTTGGGACAAGAGGAAGCTTTCACTGTTGAGTGCACATTTTACACCATGAGTGGGCAAGTGCAAACTGCAGCAATGCTACTTCCTTTGGCCTTGAAACCTTTCAGGGTCTCACCAGATGCAGAGTGGTTGTTCTACCTCTCACTCTACATGTTTGTATATTCACTTATGAGAAATAAAAAGCTGTGGTGTTCTACAGTTAGTCAAGTAGGTCAGATAAACAAGTCCCTAGCACTTAGTCATCAGAAGGTGTTTAAGTTCTCCTCTATGTATGACTCTCACTTCACATCAAAGACTTTTAAAGCGTCAGTTCTGAACTTTATACTTAAACTGAGAATTAAATATAATGTAGAAAGGAAGGCATTAAAAAGATACAGCGGATACTACAGCCAACATTTCAGCATTTATAGTCATTCTTTTGCAATGTTGAATTTTACACAGAATGTAGAGCCCAAGAGCTAACATCAACAAAAGGACAATGACAGACTGGCAATCTGTATGTTCTGGAAAATTCTGCTCAACGGCTGTTGTTGGCCTAACACATGCCTCTACACCCCCACCCCTTCCCTTGAATGTTGATGAGTTGCCGTGGGGCTGGTCTAAACAAGTCAAAGTCTGGATTTTGTTCCTGTTCCTCCCCTAGGAAAGGATAACAAGGATTTGTGTTTAATGTAACAAATAATAATAAAATGAGGATGACAGAGTGAAGATAATGAACTGCAGATTTTTGATATGGGAAGAAGCCTTTTCAGATATCTGTTTTCTTCCTCTGGATTCTAGACTGCCTGGACCAAAGTAAACAAACTCTGTGGTATCAGAACCAATTTTAGGATTACTGCCCCATCATATAATGACTTTGTGTTCCTTTTGTCTACATCAAAGACAACTTTGTGTACACTCTCAGAAAACAAGATACTACACAGTGGGCAGCATCTTTCCTGGCACAGGGGTACCCTCAAGGGTACATCTTCAGTATGTTTAGTTAGAGAACATAAATGAACCAGATTTTGTTGTAAATTTATTTGTTTAATTTAAGTTGTATTGACTCTATTTATCCTGATGGTACTCCAGACTGTTGCACTTATTTTACTGTTTAAAAATGATTAGAAAAATACAAAATAAAAAGTACAAAAATATGTCTTTCTCCTGGTGAAGTGAATGTATTTTCACACTGTTCAGGTCCCTTTTTCTGACAGTGTTTAAATCCCAAATATAAAACAAAATAAAATGTAATCAAAATATCAATAGTATGTCTTAAATGACATATATTAAGATATATAATGTTTTTTTTAATAGGGAATGTAAGAGGCTTCAATTCAAAGAAATATTTTAGTTGTTGACCACTGCTATGTAGTAGCTAATTTTATTATATATATATAGGGGTTGGACAATGAAACTGAAACCTGGTTTTAGACCACAATAATTTATTAGTAGGTGTAGGGCCTCCTTTTGCAGCCAATACAGCGTCAATTCGTCTTGAGAATGACATATACAAATCCTGCACAGTGGTCAGAGGGATTTTAAGCCATTCTTCTTTCAGGATAGTGGCCAGGTGGAGGAAACCGTTTCCTGACTCGCTCGTCCAAAACACCCCAAAAAGTGGCTCAATAATATTTAGACACAAAGACTTGCTGTCTTGGTCACAGATGCGCCAGTAAGACGTGCACTAGAGGTCTGCGCGGGACTGATATTTTAGTCCTGCTCCTGCCCGCTCCCGCCCGCTCCCGCATGTTTTCATCCCGACCGCTCCCGCGATAAAATCGTCATATTTGGTCCCACTCCCGCCCGCCACATGAACATGTCTGCCCGCTCCTGCCCGCAGACTTCACGGGGGGGGGGGGGCGTTTTGTTCGGCACACGCGAGTTGAGTTTACTTTGTCCTCCAGTGTGTGTGGGGTGCGCAAGCAGTCTCGTTCAGAGAGACAGAAGAAGGGGAGCGGATGTTGCTGGATCCATTCACAATTTGTTTAGTGTCCCAACTTTTTTGGAATCCGGTTTGTATTGTAATTGATGTTTAATATTAGTGACTTGCTGTGTTGTAGACTTTACTTCATTTTAAGTGTGTTCTTATTTAACATTTATACTGGATCACTGAATTTGCTCAGAAGAATGGTAAGTGTTAAAAAGTGTGTACTGTGAAAATTAAAATTGATCAGCCCTGCTTGTGAGGCACTGGACTGACAAAAGCCAGTTTAGAACCTGACATGGCTTTGAATGATAAGAGTAATTCAAATGAACTTTTTACTCATTAAAGCAA
>BRDA01090772.1:0-24056 GCA_036984385.1 Crenuchus spilurus
GCTTTCTTTCTGTTTGTCTGACTGCAGGCCTGCCTGTCTATCCATCCATCCACCCATCCATCCATCTACCTTTCTTTCTTTCTTTCTTTCTTTCTTTCTTTCTGCCGCCTGCTTGTCTATCCATCTTCCTTTCTTTTTTTCTGTCTGCCTACCTATCCATCCATCCATCTCTATCTACCTTTCTTTCCATCCATGTGTGCGTGTGTGTGTGTGCGCGCACGCATGTGTGTGTGTGTGCTGGTTTTCTAGTACCTTCAAATAAACTGAAAGTGCCACATTTCAGTTTGTGAATGTTAGAGGACGTGTTAACCTAATTTCACTTTATTAAAACATTCTCCAAACCTGTGTGTCCAGACGGCTCTACTTTTGTGCTCCTGCTGGACAGTTAAACACACGTTTCACACACTGCAGACGGTTTAGAAGTCTAGTCTACACTCTGCCAATAATACACTTGCTTTATTAGACAGGAAGCAGCTTTCTGCACAAGTGTGTGGCTTTGTGTGGATCAGGGCATTAGGCGTGTGTGCAGTGTGACTCTGTGTGTGTGTCTGTGATCAGCAGCACCTGGGACAACAGGGACCGCGGGAGGAGCACTACTTCCCAGAGTGCTGAGCGGCAGCGCCTGCCCGGCTTTGGCACCTCAGCTGTCAGCCCGTCCTGCTGATGACGCCAAGGTGTGGGGCGAGAGAGCTGATAATGAAGGTACCATCTTGTTGTCACGACAGATTGTTTGCTCTGGGCCTTTCCGAGGTGCCGCCGAGCTCCGCGTGGCTCCACGCCCCCTTTCTGCTTTCTGCCGCAGGGCTTGGCACCTCTGCCAGGGAGAGGAAGGTATTTTTACCCTGCACACATCCATCAACACTGCAGCCCTGAGCACCGTGTTGAGTGCAAATGATAATATTTTGCCTGATGACTGACTCTATTTTGTGTGCGTGTGTATGTGCATGTTAGCTTTTTTTCCCTCCATTTACTCATCATAAACAGTAAACAACATGCATCAGACAACAAACCAATTAAGTTTCACCTGCTCTTCAGGACCTTCAGTGACCACCTGCAACTTCTAGACTTCAAGGACTTTCTAGTCCTTTCTGCACAAGCTTTCAAATCAAACTGTAAACAAATGGACAACAAACCAATCAACATTCACCAAATGACATCCAAGAACTTGTGTGAACGTTTGGATGTTGTTTATTTGGATAGTACCCTATACACTATCTACAAACAAATTATTAACAAATGTTGAAACTCTGCAGAGCTAGCGTTAGGGTTAGGACCAGTGTTGTCCTAGCTTTAGGTTTGGGGTTGAAGGTAAGGCCAGACTGACTGTATTGGCTTGAGCTGAAATGTATGTTACACATTGTTAAAATATAAAAACTTTTATAAAAAATTATTGCCCTAGTTTTGATGATAATAGATGTACCAAATCAAAGAAATGCCTTTGCTCTTCAGTACCAATACTGTCCTGTACATTCAAAATCAAAGTAAAAAATGGGGTAAAATACTCCTAAAACTGTTCATGCTCTAGTTCCTCATAACTCGTTAACTTATCCATTAGTTTCATAGTGGGTATATAATACTAACTGAGTAATTAAGGTTTCAATTACGTTTTTTTTTTTCTTGAGATGGATCTTTTCAGAACAGAAGTCCGTTACGCAATAAAAAAGAGCTCAACTTGAGTTTTTTGGTCATTCTCAGGAGGCACAGAGCTGGAGAGGCTGAATAGCAGGAGATTGGGTCTCAGTAAGCCAAGCCTACAAAAGGTTGCATTGTGAAATCTGTCACAGACTGGCCCCTAATGAGTGTTCGGCAGGGATGAGCGACGCCCACTTCCCCCTCACTAATTGCTTTATTAATGGCCTGCCTGTTTTTGATATCGCCCATCCGCTTAAGCACTATTTTGTCCTCCGCATTATCTGGCTCTCCAAATCAAAGATACCTGACCCCTCAGCCCCCCATATCACAAGCAGGGAGCCTCGTAGGAGGCTGGGAAGAAGGCAAGGAAAGAGAGAGAGAGAAAAAAAAACTTTGAAGGCTTTCAACCCACTGATGAAGAAGGATCATTTGAAGAAAACCATATGCACAGGCATCTGCTTCTCCTGACTCTTAGCTTACTGAAAACTATCTCCAGAGTCTCTCCAAGCACACCAAGCACTGTTTTTAAAAGGAAGGGCCATCTGTCTTCCACTCTTTCCCTTGCGAGGGCTTTTCTTGGCATGCTGAGATGCCTTACCTCTTCCGCCGACACTCGCAAATAAGTGTGTCTCCCCAGACAAGTCAGTGGCAAGCGTTCATCCAACTCCCAAAAGAAGAGATATGGGCTGTGTAATCGTTGGACGTTCTTTGTGTGTGAATCTGTTACAAGTGCTTGGAGAAGAGCGCATCTCACACTAAATGTCACACAACGTGAACTGCCAACATATGACATAAAGTAAATATTTTCTTAGGCTTAATTCCTATAACCAATTAACTTCCAATCTGTTTCAACTTTGAAGCAAAAGTTCCAATAAAACCTTTTATTTGATCACTTTTTCACCCCTCCACCTGCTACAGTATTGGACCTGAAAATTGGGGAAAGATTAGAGAAGTCATATCAAGTTAATTAAAGTTTTCATCAGGTTAATTTTCAATGCAGCAGAGACCCACATTCATAGTACTGACTGAATGAGATGAGTAGGCCAGGTACACTCTATATAAATGTTTTCTGGCATATTTATGGCTGCACGGGTACAACTGAGTTAAATGTTGGTGTACATTTCACACAAGCAGTTAATTTCATAAAGAGATTATGCTGGCTCGGGCCTGTTCTGTCTGACTCTTCGACTTGCAATCAAGCTACACGTAACTATAACAGTTGTGTATAGTTGCAGGCTACTGTATTCCTGAACAGTAATGGTCAGGTTGATGAAAAAGCTGTATTGACATAGGAATGCATACAGAGAGTGAAGAGGAAGTCATCAGCATGTGCTGAACTAATTAGTACAGCTAATACAGTGAGCCCCAGCACTGCAGCTCATAATGAGGCAGTTGTTTTGCGAGCCTGGGCTGACGGGGATGCCTGCAGGTGTCCATTGTGCTCTCTCTCCATGAGGGCTTTAGGAGTGGGAGGAGTGGCGGCTAGTTTGAAAACGGCAGCTCCAAAAAGACCTGGCTTGGATTAGCTTGTTCCCAGCAGTATGGGGCTATTCTAGGAGTATCGTCATTAGATGGCATTAAAGCGATTCGCTTTTCCCCCCATTATTCCAGAGATGCTCCACAGCGAGTGGAGGATTAGTGGTAAAAGCAGTTTTAATTGACAGACTGCATCATTATTGATTTCCCCTCAACATATTGTTATCCTCCTCTGCTTTGAAATTGGATTGTGCTTGATTAGTGATACCTCATATCCTTGGATGACATCTCTGTATCATTAAACTTTGGCCAGTAAGGAGATGTTTTTGCTATGTTTTGACTGTTCAAACCAATAGTAAGTCTCACAAATGGCAATGTTAAGCAATAGTCATGTTTATATAACCAGCCAAAGTAGTTTCACAGTTTTTGAAGCACCGTTTTTTTCCCTCAGAAATCACAGGTTGTTGTGGCTAATTGCTCATAATTAGAAATATATTGCCGGCCCCAAAATGAAGGCCCTTAAATTAAGACCATAGAATTAGACCTATTTTTGTTGCCTAAGTAAGGTAAAGTGGACCTTAAGTGAAAAGCTCCCTCAGCTTCTGCTCCTTTCGTTCAACTTCTCCTGTTCTCCCCATTGCAGGGTGCAGGAGCCTGGGCACTAAAGCACTCCGCCATCCCTCTGGAGCCGTGCTGTAATTAAAGCGTGATTAAGAGGCAGGGCCTGATGAATGTGTTTCTAAGTGCCCCATGCTGTGCTGCTGTCGAGCCCAGCGTGGTGGTTTTAATTGATTCGGGCTAATCAGTGAGTCGAATTAAAACAGTCACAGTTGTTCCGGAGAACAAGGGAAGAGGACTGGGCACCAGGACTAAAGCAGGCAGCATAAGGCCCCGAGTCCACATCGGCCATGCATAAATTCCAGCATGGAGGCTCGCCATGCATCCAGCAGGTTGGTAAGACAAACGTTAGCTGTTGTTTACTACCTCCATCCCCCACCAAAAAAATCCTTTGTCATCAAAAAGGCTGTTTAGGACAACAATTTCTGTTCCTGCTATTTTCTTCTCAAAAGTGTGCACTTAGACTGGCTGTTGAGCTGCAATTATGACTAATGAGGCAGAAATATGACGAATGTAGGGCCTAAATTATATTTTTGAGCAAGACAGTCTGGCCAATTTATGAGCATAAATCTCTGATTATTGTTGCTACCTAGTAGGAAGTTTTTTTTGAAAGTGACGAACAAGGCTTGTCGCATAACTTCAGGTACAGTCCTGGGACAATTAGTTGAAATCTGACTTGTTTAGAGAGTTGTTTGTTGGTCTTGCCCCACCCGATTAGACTCAGGTGATGGCAGAGGGTCTCGCTGCTTGGGCCTCAAGCAAAGGAAGTACTGGTCAGGTTTCTGTCGGCAGCCTTCAGGAGCTTGAGGGAAGCCAGTAATACAACGCGATGGGTGAATGACATCAAAGTGTAGCAACCCCCATAAGCTATGGGTACTTAAGGTAGGTGTGCAGGCTCCTTCAGGGTGTTATTTGGAAGCCTTTGTTATTGCAGGGCCAAACAGTGCTGAATGTTTTATTGAACATTGAGTTATCTTAAGAATAAAGATGCTAAAAAGGAAGAACAACTTTTATTTTCTTAAGCATATATATATAGTGAACAGAATTTTAAAATTATATGGAGGTTTGTCAAAGTTCATAAAGTTTCACATACTCATAGTTGGAAAAAAATGGTTCTTGACTTCTATGACCTATAGCCTAAGGGCCCATAAGTAAATAAGTGTAATAGGGGTGCAGCATAGAGTCAATGTTTTACTGATTGCTGCAAAATAGCTTAAATACTAAACAACTTATTATTCATTATTTTATTATATTGTATTATATTAACTTTATTGTTATTAAGTCTGACTAGAAAACAAATATAGAACTATAGACAACCATTCAGACTTCATACATCACATTTCTAATATTTGAAGAGTGTGTATTGGAGAAAATACATTCTTCTCTGGCCCAGGTTTCCAGTCTCAATCCTGAACTACCCATTCCCTGTTTATTGTAGTGATTCCCTTTGTAAGAAAGTGAATTATACTGTATGCAAGCACATAAAATATCATAGAATTCATAAAGGTAAACTGACATTTTATATTCATTACATGTAAAAAAGTGACACTTTCAAGCCTTTTTTCTGTTTTAATGTTGAACAGTATGGCTTATAACTCATGAGTTGGATGGCCCATCAAGCGCAGTAATATCATTGTAAAGTAATGGCAGTAGTTTTGACACTGTGCAGGTGCTAAGTCCTGCTGGAAAAGGAAATCGGCATCTCCATGAAGCTTGTCAACACATGGAAGCATGCTCTAAAATCTCCTGGTGGACACCTGTGTTGACTTTGCACTTGATAAAACAATGTGTACCAACACCAGCAGATGACATTACACTTCAAACCATCACAGATTGCGAACACCTTGTGCCTCTCCACTCCTTCTCCAGACTCCATGGCCTTGATTTTAAAATGAAATGCTAAATTGACTTTTATCTGAAAAGAGAACTTTGAACCACTGAGCAACAGTCCAGTTCTTTTTCTCCTTAGCCCAGATATGACACTTCTGACATGGTTTCTGGTTCTGGAGTAGTTTGATTCTAGAAATACAGCATTTGTAGCCCAAATGATACACACACTTTACAGTGTCTTAATAGTATTTTACTCAAACTCACAATAATGCAATAATTTCAGATTCTGAACTTCATGAGCTATAAGCTATACTGATCAACACTAAACACAAAAAGGTGTGAAATATGTCACTTTACATGTTAAGTTTTATCTTTTTAATATTCAGTTATCAACAAAAATGAGCTTTTTCACAATATTTTAATATCTGAGACCTGAAAGTAAAACACTGCATTTATTCCATCCAGCCTCATACAACTGGAATCCATGTTTATACATTAGTCCATCTGTAGAAGAAAAGTGCAGAATAAAGAAAAAAAACTTTCTTTTGATATATAGTACCACTTCCAGCTACAACAAAGACAGATGTTTTGGCAATGGGCATTCTCTTCTGTCACAGATAATAGCAGCCTAATGAGGAAAGCCAAGCTGGCTGTGCAGATGGTAGTCATGAGGCAGTTGTAACACACTGTTGGACAGATGACATGTCAAAAGATCTACCTTTAAGGTCTCCATTAGTCTAAACAGACAATTAAGTACCGTTGAGGGGCTCACTGTACTTACTGGGGAGCACTGTGTCATTTGTACACAAGTTAATACGGTACAGTTTGTGGAATAACATAATCAGCAAGCTATAGAAACTGTTGGAGTGTGTAGGTGCAGGGGTATTTGCTGTTTGCTAAACTGGATATGTTTTTATAAAATGCGGGACATTTCTGCATCATTAAACATGTTTGCTCATTTAGACATCTCCCAAAGGCACTGTTAGTTTCTTGGAAAACCCAGCAGATGAGGGCCTATAATTGAATCAGGTTAAACAGGTACTGACCCAGAAACTTTCTTTTGAATGTTCAGATGTTTTTCATCATTTCTCAACGAAGTGAATCGTGTTTCTTGCATCTTTCCTTTAATAAGGTGGTCCATAAATCAACATCAACAGATTGATGGATTGATTGCACACAGGTTCTAGTTAACAGACAGACAGACGGACGGACACACACACACTTATATTTCCACACACCCTCCTCCTCCCCAGTAGGTCTGAGCACTGTAACAGGCACACCTGGATACGCTCGAGTGCTTCTTGTGTGAAGCCTGTAGTATGCTAATTGTGACCCACGGGCACTGTGTGAAGGCTTGGTATAATTATCCGTGTAATTGTCTCGTATTTTGTAAAGTGCCAGATCGTTTAATTCTGGATTAACATTTCTCACCTCCAACGGCCGAAAGCCTTTGCCTCAGCTCACCGCCGCTCCCCTGTGGGGAACTTCACAATATTCATATGCTCTGTTCTCTCTCTCTCTTTCTCTTTTTTTCTTTCTCCATCTTTTTTGTTCTTCATAAAAAAAACCTCCTTCCACCAGTGCTGCAGTTCTTGGTGGTGTACATTCCCTCTCATTGGTCACCATGGGATTAACATGGTTTCCCTAAGCTTTGCTCATGTTTATAGAGGGAGATGACAGAGATGCTTTCATTTATGTCAGTGTCAGTTTTCACATGCTTGATGCCTTAATCCGCCCTGTGTTTGCCCACGACTGCTCAGGATGAGCTCCTTCTGCTGCGCTGAATGAGCCTGCTGTTTGCAGCCTGGCCGCAAATTAACGCTTTATCAGGCATCACGTCTCACCAGGGTTTGCTGTCTGTTACCAGGGTCAAGGAAGGATTACAGCACCAATGACAGATAACTAGGTGTATACTGTCTCAGTTGGGCATACAGTGCACATAGAGTGCAGATGGTATTTTCCATTCACTTAAAAGAACAAAAATCTGGCATTACACAGAATGAGAAAATGTATTGCATATATAGTCTATTTATTTACTGTTGGCAAGTAAAAAAGTTGTTTCTTTGCAGAAAAAAATGACTCATTTTGTAGTGGAGACCTGGTATGGTTGTAACACTTTTTGCCTCAACACCTGTAATTCTCAAACTTTTATACAAAGTACTGTATATACAATCTGTCTCAATCAATTACATACATATATACCACTTAGGCACCTTATAATAATATTCCCAATTATTTGATCCATCAACCAATCCTCACGTGCAATAGCTATCAAGACATGCCAATAAAAAGTTGTTTCAAGCAGTGTAAGAAATGTATGGAATTCTTTTGTTTCTTCTGCATCACTGAGATTGATTCAGTAACACCATGTGTTTACTTTGGAATATATCCAACATAACAAATAATCGATAACTAGCTTTAGTCACATGGCAACTGACCTACCTGACTTGCCCTTCTTTGTGACCTCATCAGATGCTTTTTTAAAAAAGATTTGCAGGCACACCTCTGTTTTTCTTTTCCACTGCCAAGGCCTTCTGTAAAATTACTACAATCAAGAATGTTTTCTTAGTTTTATATAAGGGGATGGTTGTAACACTTTTTCAAGATGTGTTACAACCCACCCCACCCCTGTCAGCCATTGTTTAGCTAGCTGTATTAGCATAGTGGTTTGTAATTAGCAGGGAAAAAATCCATCATATTTTGCCTGAGAAACTACAGTTTAATGTAATATAATTCATATGGTTTTATCTGCAATAGTATAAGTACTAAACAAAATATAGTATTGGTTGAAAATTTTACTTTCTTACCTCAAAATCAGTTTTTTCTTTATACAATCTGCATGCAAATGTTTCCAGCCTTGACAACCATTATGAAGGATTGAGGGGGAAATAGGTAAACATTGAAATTATCATATGACTCCTATCTTATCTGGAATTGGTGGAATTGGTGGTGTTACAACTCTCCCCATGTTACAACCATACCCGGTCTCCTCTAAATGTAGCATTCAGAATAGGTATAAAAGACCTGTTATTAGAACTGCAGAGGAAGGTCTTAATACATCCAACATGAATAACAGCATTGTTCTTTGTATCTGTTTGTTAGACACAGTTCTTATCTTTGCTAGTGTTGAGACCAATCACAAAGTCAGTTAAGATGCAGACAGCAATGTAACATAATAAAATTAAACACAGCATAGAAATGAGTAAAGAACCAAGTGTTAACTGTAAGGTTACAGTAACTCAGAAAAAAACAACTGGTGAGCATCTCATCTTATACACAGCATGTTGAACGTGTCAGTAGTGGCTGCTGAAAAAATATAGCTGTTTGAACCATGTTCAGTCAATTTCTGCAACAATCCCAGTATTGTTTAATACAAACGTCAGGTTATCAGTGCTCTGTGAAAGTATCTTTTTTTTTTTAAATAAGCAGACTAATATTTAAAATTGTCATTATTTGCATTCAAATGTGCAAAGACACAAAGTACAGTATGTATCATTATATTACCAACTGAGTCTGGTTCAGAAACATGTACAATACAATGCACAAAATACAAAAACACCATTAAGACTAAATATTAAACATTACTAGAGCCATGTATTACACGTCAATAACATCAGATGTTCGTAAAATCACTGCCTGACTCTGCTGTGTTGATAAATGAAGTGTTCTTTAGACAACAGATTCCAGTGCACTGATTGGATAATCTTCTGTTGCTATGCGTGTATCTTGTGTCAGCACATCAGTGATTAGCTGCTGCTTCTCTGACTGGATGATATTTCTGTCTCCTCAGAAGAGAGAGAGAATGAACCAGGAAGCTCATATCCCTCAGTGTATTTTATATGTTACATGTTATTGTGCATGTTTATCACATATATACTTAAAATACATAGGTACTATTTTTAAAATGTTTATTTTAAAAATGAAAATAAAAAATTACTTCCACCATAGGGGCGGCACCCTAGTGCCATCTATTGGCCAGAAGTTAAACAGTGGAAGACGATGTCAGGTTCCACTTCTGTCAGTCAAAAACAGAAATTTGAGGTTGCAGTAGGCACGGGTTCACCAAAATTGAACATTTGAAGAGTGGAAAAGACAGCTGAGTCTGATAAATCTGCTGAGGCACATTGATGGTAGGGTTGGAATTTGGCACCAACGTTATGAATCCATAAACCCAACCTTGTGTCAACAGTACAGGGCATTAGAAGTGGATGAATGCCACAGTCTGAGTATTCCTACTGATCATGTGCATCCCTTTGTGCCTACAATCTATTTCCAGCAGGACAATGAAACATGTCACAAAGCAAAATTAATCTCAAACCTGTTTTGTGAACATGACAGAGATTTCAGTGTACTTCAGTGGCATTTCCCCACACATAGATCTGAATCCAATATAACATATTTGGAAAATGGTTGAATGGAAGATTTGCAGCATGAAAGTGCATCTGAAAACTCTCCAACATGGTTGAAGTCAACATGGACAAATATCTTAAAGACTGTGGAATCACTAAGAACTAAGGACAAATATACAGTTAGATACAGTTTGCATCTTCAAACCGTGACATCATGGAGCTCACCCATTATTACCAGAACTAAGCTGACAAGTAGGCCGAGCAGTCTTGGGCAAAAGCGATTAGACCCATCAGTGAGATGACGGAGACAGCTGTGTTTCAAGTGACACTAATCTGACAGATGCTAAACCAACTGACGTTGAAGAGTTTTTAATTTAAACAGTACTCAGTAAATAGTCTGCTCTCCGCTGATATGAAGGTAAATAATGCAAGTCTGGACTGGTGGTCTGATCATTTTGCATGCCACCTGAGGCACTCACAGTACAACTGTATTTACACCGCTCTCATTCTGACTCAGCGCCTGCTGGCACATAGACGTTTCGCGTTTACCGAAATCCATGGCAGCATTTCTGTAACAGTCATTTGGCTCTGCAATCTAGTGATTTACACACATTAACAGACATTTGATCTAGTCACTCTGTGCCCAATTTGAAGAAACAGCAGCCTTCAAAATATTAGACATGCTGACAGGTCCTTGTGGTTAAAACATGGTTATGGGATTTTCTGATTCAGAGCAAAACAATGAGGCAGATTCCTTGATGGAAAAATTACAATCTGTCTCAAACAATTACATACATATATGCTGCTTAGGCACCTTATAATAATGTTCCCAATTACTTGATTATTCAGCCAATCCTCACATGCAATAGCTATCAAGACATGCTCAGTCTTACCAATAAAAAGTTGTTTCAAGCAGTGTAAGAAATGTATGGAATTCTTTGGTTTCTTCTGCATCACTGAGATTGATTCAGTAACACCATGTGTTTACTTTGGAATGGATCCAACATAACAAATAATCGATAACTAGCTTTTGTCACATGGCATATTTTTGTTCTTCATGCTCAGGTAATGCACTGACAAGCAGCATGTTACCATCAACACTATGTGCTTCTCCAAACACGGCAGAGATGTTAAAGGCATCCCAGTGCAGACACGAAAACTGGCTCGTGTGCGGAACAACCTGTCAACCTAGACGCCAGTAACTGTGACGCACATAATATGAATGTTGCAACATCAGTAATCCAAACACCTGTTTCGAACTGAAACTTCAGAGTATTTGTCCAATTACAACACTTAAAGTCATTATCTAAATGTCAGTGATCACGGTGGGGCAATTTTAACAGGTATTTTAGTTATGCACTAAACAAACTCAAATGTGAGACTAATAAGACAGCTTTAGTCCACATCGGAACTAGTCTCACCTAATTATTTCCGCTTGAACACTTTTTGTGACATTTATCTGCATATGAGCCTTCAAGCTTCAAGAGCCTTGTCATCCACTGGAGGAGCACTGAGGACCTACTGCTTAGTTTCAATTAGCTGCACTTGCCAAGCACCATTTATGTTTATACTATAGTTGATGGCCATGCATTTATGGTTTTTAATAGTAAAAAGTGCATTCATTCATTTCCGTTTTTTTTTTTTTTTATTCCTGCGGGGTCTACATGTGCTGTACAAGCCTGAAGCCAAGGTGGTGGAACATGAGACTATCCTTATCTGATCCAGACCACTTTAGGAAGACACCTGTGGAATTTTGAACGATAAACTACCACCTAAGTACCCATAAAAAAAGATTTAGTGTCATACCATGGTATTCCTGACAGCTGGAAGCATCACTTCTGGGTACTTGCAGTAATAAAACACAAGTTACGAGGTAATGGGGTGGGGGGGTGTTTTGTATCTGGTTTTAGCAGCAAAACCATGCACATCAGAAACTGACACAGCATGTTGCAAATTACAGAAAGACAACAGAACAGCTTTAAATACACTCAGTTGATTTGGTTTGTCCATATGATCCTCTAATGAGTCCAATTGCTAGGCTCATTCACTGAGATTTGAGGGAATTAATTGCATAAGTGGCCATTTCCCTTTGTGAAAGCCATGATGTCAAACGAGAGCTTTCAGTGACTTACCTGCTGGTCCAGGATGAAAGCCAGTTTATTTGACACCTAATGTGTTGACAGGTGTCAAGGCAGGGTGCCTCTCCCTTTGTCTGGGGTCATAGGAGCTACAGGGAGGGGGGGGTAGGCTCTCTAGCCCCTGGGGTCTTCCTGTGGTGGCGTATGTTTCCAGTGCAGTCCCTTAAGGTGAGGGGCCCTTAAATAGACGCTTTAACTAGCCCAACGGCTCCCTGGTGAGCACAATTAAGCCTTAAACGCCTTTGTGCACCTCTCTGTTTGTTTTCCTCCTCTGATGTTGACACGTTGTTTGTTTTTGGTGAGATGTTCCTATTTGATCATTACGTGATGTATCATTTGCATTACCAATTTGCAAAAGAAAAAAGGAATTTTTTTTATAAATAAAAATATATATTTTTTAATTAATATTGATTTTTTAAAAATAAAATGTGTGACCGAATCACATGTTAATCCAAATTTAATTAACATGTTTGTCCAGAGGTGCAAAAACACATTTGGAAACTTGTACTTTACTATTAAATACATCACTGAGCTGTGCTACATGAAAACGTGCTAACAGTTTGATTGATCTTGGCAGGAAGCTTTTGCTTAGGTTTCTATTCAGAACAAAATGAACAACAATCATTATTGATGACTGGTTTCTAATTTGTTTCATCTCAGACAGGTGACGGGAGTTGACAGGCTGAGTGAAGCTTGAGAGACAAAGAAAGAAAGAGTCTGTGAGGAGTGGAAGTCACTGATGTTTGGCACAGTGGGAATGCAGTTGGGTTACATCTTTCCTTCATCAACTGTCATGTCTCATAGGGCATGTCGTCACGATCCACTCCCACAGCTGCAGGCATGTCCATGCCCAATCCACGCCTGCCAAGTATACAATATATCATAAAACAAACAAGCACATGCAGACATACATACTTTAAGTCTACACAGAAATGAATGCCAGGTAACAATATCATGACTGAATGTACTATCAGTACAGCTAATTATGTTCTGTAATTGGATGTTTACTACAATGAGTCTTGATTGCAGAGGCTTACCAGTTATACTAGTGTTGGGTTATGTTGCAGTTTTTTTTTTACATATTTTGAAATGTTCCCAAACTATCTACAAATAATGTTCACTTCAGATATAACTTTACTGCAGTTCAAAAGAGTGCATGACACATCCTACTAGTGCATCATGACATGACATACTGCTGACATACTAGTGCAAATGCTTGTTTGTGCTCATAATTTAATTAGAAAAGGTAAACAGTCATATTTTATATTCATTACATGTAAAGTGACAGATTTCAAGACTTTGTTTTAATGTTGATACTGTTTGAATAGTAATTTACTCAAAGGAAATGAAATATTCTAATTATTTGAGATTCTGGATTTCTGATTTGCATGAGCTATAAGTCATACTGATCAAAACTTAAAAAACCCACTTTACATGTAATAAATATAAAATGTCAGTTTAACTTTTTGAATTATATGATTAACAATTATGATAAACTTTTTCCATGTTTTTCTAATATTTTGAGGTGGCACTGCCTACATTATAACACTTTATTCCTATAGGCATTGCATGTAGTAAAGGCTGCTTTTGCAATCTTTGATCAAAACAGCCAATGTAATGTTTATAACAAATTGTGCCAAATGGAATAAAACAATTTGATTTATTTGATCTATCTATATTTTAATGTCAATTATCAAGATTATGTAGGGGTCTTGAACCCTTAATAAGACTTCATTCTAGTCTACATTAAAGTGTTTTCATAATCTATCAATATTGCTAAAGCTAAGAATCAACACTGTGGCACATTGATATAAATGTCAGCCAGCACTGAGTTTTACTGTAAGTCTAATTATTCTTGTTAGACTCGGTTACTTCAAAAACTGCAACTCATTGTGTTCTGTGGTGACTCCATATAAAGCTTAGCAGGAAGATCCCTGGTGGCAGGTTTATGAAGCCACGCAGAGTTCCTGATCCATGTAATTAGTTTGCCTGTGGAGGATAACTTGCACAGTATGACTAGGCTCAGACTCACTAGGGAAGGGCTTTTTAAGATGCATTTGTGCCCTCTGACCCTAGAGGCTTACACAGCACTCTCAGGCTTTTCATATCGCATGAACACAAGTCGCTTTGTTATTATAGTCAAGTTTACTACATCAGACAACAGTAAACAGTTTACATTGTTCTTTGATGTCTGCATAGAAGCTATAGGACTTGGTCAAGGTGAAAAATATCCAAATGCAGTTTTACAAGCCCATTTAAAATCCTATAATTTTGATATTTTGCCTTTTATTGTGAGCTCATGAATATTTTTAATGAGCTCTGCTCTAATTAGCTGTTTACAGCTGGGCAGCACACTCATACTGAAAAAAAATGTGGGTGACAGAAATGGGTAGGAAATTAAACCAGCGAATGTAGAGTTGCATAAAATTGGAGAGGAGAGACTAGATGAAGAGAATTAATGATGATTTGCATGGTATGCTAGAGAAGTGTGCGAAAGAAGAGCTTAGTGAAGAGAAACGTTTTTATGAATGGAATGATTGTGTGCAAATACCATTTATCCACCTCACGAGACATAAAATGTCATGACAGCTGAGCACTGCTCTGATTGGATGGTATTTACTGTTAGGGTGTTGTTTTTATTTAATTGTATTTTTTGTGACAAGACATTTTGCTGGTGACAAAAATTAGTGGGAAATGAAACAGTTTCTTTTACAACAAGAGAATATCTGAAGAACAACAGAGGGAGGAGAGAGGAAAGAGGTGCACGGTATGGAAGAAAAGTGTCAGAGAGAACAGGAGAGTGAAGAGAAAAACTGCTATAAATTGAACAAATGGTACTGAGAGGATGTTTGGCTGACTTCTTGTGGAATTTTAATTTGTAATGGTGGATAATTGTCTGTTGTATGTAAAGATTAAGGACATGAGTCAAGACAATAGAGTCTTTAAGGATTTTGAAATTGGTCAATTTTTCTGAGCTGGTTTCTTTAAGTGATATTTGCATCTAGAGGAGGACACACCAGTGTTTGAGGTTCATGGCATATCAGTTTAACATATCAAACTCTCCTTACTCAAGATATTTACACACAGTAAATCTGCCAGTGTTAAATCAACACTATTAGAGTTAAATTAACACTGAGGGTGTCAAAATTTAACACTCACAGTGTTAATTTAACTCTGTTAGTGTTGATTTAACACTGGCAGATTTACTGTGCAGCTTTCCAATTAGGGATACCTGCAGACTTGCTAAAGTGCTTGTAGACTTTAAATAAGAATGTATATGTTGTTGCGGACAAATTGCTGCCAGGAGTGTACCATTAACTAATCTCTTTCTTCTACATGTTTTCACCTGTATGGTGAGCTATGCAAAAAATGTCATAGCTCACCATATCCCCCAGGCAACCAAAGACATATAGGGCATATGGAGGAGTGTAAGGGCAGCTTACTGCACATACATCAAACAGAGGAAAAATGACTCATTCATTACCTAATATATCCTGCCAATCTCACACAGTCATATTTATGCCATTAATTGCCATTTCATCCTGAGCAAAAAGTAAGTGACAGAAACATTGACACATTTACAAGAAAGCAAACATTCCCCAGCTAGAACGTCTTCATTTTCAAGCCTTAAATATGACAATTGTTTGTGAAAGGTTTCCTCAGCATAGACTGATCTACTGGAGATTAAGCTCATCATTAGCTGATTCTGATTCAGAAGAATTATGGCGCCTTCCAGCTTCTTGATTTATTGAGCAGCGGGTTGTGCAATGCTATTATTCCTGACAAATTTGACAGGATGGCTTTAACACATAAGTTTAGAGTGTTATCTGATTGAAAGCAACTGCAGGAATTGGTCCAACTGTGGCTAACATATGCTCAACTGTGACATGGAGGCCTCTTGTGGCTTCTTATTGCAGTTCATAAAAATGGCACAACATTCTGGGAAATATGACTAGTGTAGAAAACTATATAGTTAAAAGAGGGTGAGTCTGTGTTACAATTATCAGGCTTATAGTTTTTCAGCATTCACACAATATAAGCAAATACTGAACAAGCATCCAGCTGGCTTGTATATGGTTGGAGTTAGTGTACGTGTGAGGCAGGCCATCTGTAGGCCTACATGGAGAGTTGCCTATGTGAACACTTTTGTTTCTGGTTGCTTTTACACTAATATCCATCATATATTTAGCTCAAGTAAGATAGCAAATTTCTTCTTAAATGCACTGCCTATTTAAGTAATCTAAACAGTAAAAACAGCAAAAGGAATTTTATATTTAATTATATGGTTGAATAGAGCACAATTCTAGCACCATAGAGAGGGCTATGATATCATCGCTATGCAAAGAAAATAAGTATCTCCAAAATTACCACAATACAGGAGATGGCAAAATATTTACTTTCAATATAATTCATATAAAGAAATGTGATTCAATTTTGAGCATTTCTATTGGCCCATTCATCATAAAATTTTCACACAACATAAAGGACAACTCAAGCTCAAATTATGCAGAATGTTAAAAAGCTCCCAAACTGGAGATATTCTGTGATATTGTTTTCCTAATTTCTGAACAATACTTTCCCAAATACTTTCTTTTAAATTACAAGCCAGAAAAGGGTATGACTTTATAAAAGTTCATACAACATATAATTTAAACACCCAATTTAAAGTCTTAAGGCTGATTATAGGTTATTTGAATGAAATTTGAATTTTTTTTTTTCATGCTTATTTAAATTCAGTTACACCAAAACCTCCACTTCATTTGCATGGCAAAATCTTAGGGTTTGCAACCACAAGAAATAAATGCAAAATGTTTGTTTTTTGTTAAAAGCCCTCCAAACCTCACAGAATTTTTTTTATTCAGGCTGCACAGCACTGAAGGGACTTTGTTTAGGATAATCTTGCAACTTTGGTTTGTGTCACTAGGGGGCACCCTTCACCAAGACCAAAACTGAATGCTCAGTATTCAGACATGAGCGTTGGATTGCAGCCAACAATAAACACTTATTGAATGATTATACAAATATTACTAATGTGTCTTATTAGAAACAAACATGTGAATGTTTTACAAAATATAATAATTGGTTCACAGTCAGCTATCTTATTTTATGTCCTTTCATATGATGTACTGCATGATTCCTTCATTTTTAAAATCAAAGATATGGTACATGGTCTACTTGAAGCAAAACATTTCAGTGGCAGCTTAAAATAGCAGAAATTAACAATTTAATAAAGAAGGTTACAGCTTTCCTGTGACCTCACTTTTGAGTGGATCTTCTGAAAATGTGAAGTTGAAGAGGATAGATGCACGGAATTCCAGCCCTAAAAACAGATATTTCTGGTAAAACTTGACATAGTAATAAGTCCAGTAAATGTATAGACTAACAGCTTAACTGGACTGCATTTACTAATCATGACTGTGAATTAATTAAAACTAAAAGAATTTCATCTTATTACTTGTGGTCTACTGCTCCATCTGTGAAGTCCAACAGAAGCATTTTTTTGTTAGATGGAGGAGGGTGGCTAAACATCTTGCAGATAAAAAGGGAAGGCCCAGCTATCATAATGGAATAAAGATCAGCAAAACCCCGAGCTCAGGAAGTAAGGCTGAACACGGCGTGTAAAAAGGGGGTGGTGAGTAACTACACCTTTTAATCAAAGCTGTTTTCCCTAGGGTGCAATTTTCACCTTTTTGTTCTAAGCCTAAGTGGCACAGAACACCTCAGAAACCCCAAATAGCACATAGCAATAGGTTGATTTTCTGAGAAAATTCTTTTTTGCTTCAGCGGTTGACAATTTAGGAGATATCTTTACAGTAATAACATAACAGAATTTTAAATAAACAAGAAGTGCATTTCACACATAAGCCAGTTGGGATGGGAGCAGATGTAATGGCAACACATTATTTTCAGCGCTGCTAATGAATATGGTTTCTATTATACTATAGTGTGCACATTATGATATAAAGGGCATGTAGGCTTGTGGTTGCCAGTAATATTGATAATGATGCACCAAGGGACTACGTGCAACTCAGGTGTGTAGCTAAAAAGACCTTACATAAATGTGAGAGTGAGGAGTCCTGCAGCTTTTTATTTCTCTTGCAAAATGAATTTAGTTTAGAGCTAAACAATACTGAATATGATTGCATTTTCAGGCAGGTTACAAAATATTGACGTGAGACTGTCACACAGTCAGAGACACATTTATGCAAATAAATATTACAAAATCCTAATGTGAGCAAATATGCAAGGAATAAAAACTGCCACCTTTCTTATGAAAGATGGTAAATGCAAGACCCTATGAAAATATGTTAACAAAACCTTTGAATTTACATGATTCATATCTGTACATGTGTTCAAAACATACTGCCTTCTGTAGGCTTAATTAATTTATTCTTATTTAGAAAACATTATTTTAAAGTTAAGTTATAATGATATAATAATTCTAACACAAACCATTTATTCATTATCAATATCATTTTGTAACCAGCAGCACATCAGCCAGAGTCCCAATAAATGAACAATAAATGAACCAATAATACTAGGCAGTAAATCCAAATATGAGTAATAAGGACACAATTGATATGTGGAATGAAATGAAGCACAACAATGAGACTGTAGATAAAATAAAAGGAAAGACACGCCCAATATGCAAATAAATTGAACCAGGAGCCAATGGGAAACAAGGGTGCACTGAGCAAACATTTACATCCTTAAACTCAATTAGATTATGTCAATATTACCTCTGTGGATCACATCCACTCTACATGATTACAACTGAGATTAGCTTGAATTAAATAGATTGTATACAATGAAATCACTATTTAGAGGCAAACACTACTTTTTTTATTTAACACAAGACCTGTTTGTGTAAATCTGACACTTTCTTTCAGTGTGATGGGGTTATTGTACATTTAAATCCATTTCTAATGTATTTCATCTGCACTGAACAATTTGCACAATTTAGCATCACATATTAATTAAGCAGACAATCTAGTCAGTAAGATAACTGAATATTTAGCCTATTAATTTTAATGCTGTTTAAAGAGTCAGAGAGTACGTTATAATTTACATCATCTACATTAAATGAATTAAATAAGACTTTGTAATGTATACGCCTGTGGATTATGCTTTCGAACATTATTCTACTGGTTACAACACAGAGATGCGATTGTTTCCACATGTTTACTGCAGCAGAGCTAACACAGTTTATCTAACAGTTTTGGTTAATGAACACTTATTTACTTTAGTTTACATTAAACAATATCCTCACATTAAATTATATAATTATATAATTTTATAATATAAGTATATAATTACGTAAATCGTGTTTCTCTGTCCATAACATACATTTAAAAGTATGTCTTGTGAAAACCTTCCTAAAGTCTAATAACTGTCCACTTGACTTCAGTCATTCTATCTAAAGTAGGCAGTCTTAATAGTGAAACACGCTTACGTAAACATTTCCTAACCAATCACGGACATGACTCGTCCCGCCCACATACTTTTTAGTTGCCACTGCAGCGTAAAAAAAGTTCTTGCACCGGAAGTGATGTGTGAAAATGTGTTTTTATTTTTGTATGTTTACTTTATAGACAATATAAAGCACCAGCAAATGTGTAGATTAAAGAAAACAGATGTTTTACTGTGTGAAAGCGTTCAAAATGTTATGCTGTATTATTAACACTTATAATGTAAACAACGCGTTAGCGTTATGTCTAAATGTTGGACGTTTGCTTTAGCTACAGGCAAAACCTCAGTCTATGGGAAAATTTTAACTACTCAGATCTGGTCCCTTAATTTTGTCGTGTGTTTTATCGTATTTGTTATTTTTCCCATATAAACTATGATGAATGTTTAGTATAACTCCTTCATTTAGTATTAAGCAAAACTTAACATTTTATAAGATCGTTATGCTTAAAAACAGCACTTTATCTCACTGCTGCCACCTTGTGGTCTGAATCATTACATTACATTACATTTAGCGGACGCTTTTATCCAAAGCGACTTACAATAGTATAAAAGTACAAATGCAAAAAAATACTATTGTTAAATAATTAACATTTCGATGTTGAATGTTGAATCATCACACGTGAATAACTGTAAAAGCAGACATAACTATACTATGTTTTTCGTTAAGCAATTGGAAATTGAGGTAAAATATCAGGTAAAACGATACTATAATTGCTTATAAAACAGAAAAACAATTCTGAATCGTTCTCCTGCTTTAAAGTACTTCAGAAAAAATGCCAAAATTTTGTCAGCGTTTCAAAATGTTCACCAGAAATAAATCTAAATAAAAGCATAAAGATTCATACAAATAAATCTTAATTTACATTGCCGTTCTTTCACAACCGTATTAGCATTTCAGTTCTATTTATATGCTGCTTGTATGTAATGGTGTCTGGGTTGGACTTAATAAACACATTCAAAGCGCCGTCGCAGCGCACTTAAATAAGAACATATATGTCCTACTAATTATCCCATATGTTTTCGTATTCCAGGCTAATGCTTAATTTAGCTGTTAACTACTTAATATGTGGAGTGTACAGCAATCATTTAACCACTACTGAACTTTACACTGAATTAATTTAAATACAGTTCAAACAGTGATAATTATTAAAGCTCTAAATCAGTACAAAGCAGATCAAACTGGAGAAAATTATATTATAGCTCTACAGTTTTCAGATTTATTTTAAAAGTAAAAATGTAAGAATATTGTATTAAAGCTTTTTCACATGCTAAAAAGAAAATTTAGTTTATTTAACATTTATAACAGTAATATTTATTGTTATGTTTTCTATTGAATTTAGTGAAGGCAGATTTCAAATAACATTTATTTGTAATGTCTGAACCGATGTGTATGGAAGATTTAAATGTTTTTTTTTCCCTCTCTTTTTAGTACTGCACGATTGCAAAGCTGTTAGAAAGATGTCAGGGAGGTTAAGCCACTTAATTCATCCACCTTTTTCTCCTGGTAAGAACTGTTAAGTGCAGGTGGGTCAGCACCTCTATTTATGAAAGGGGCCGTAATAGGACGCTGTGTTGACTGCGGGGCTGCCAGTGTGCTGTGCTGGGTTTGTATCCCTTTCAAGCTTTTCCTCAGGAGAGACGGGGATACTCCCAGGTGGCTGCTAAATGCTCTGGGAACCGTGTGACATCACTACAGGGGACTGACCTGCACTTATCCCACAGCCTGGCCAGGTATTGTCCCGGCATGTCAAACAGCCAAAGAGCCAGTGATCCTCTTACATCCGCTCAGCCGTTCCACCAGGACGCAGATGGAGGACAAGAGCGCATGTTCTCCACAAAGTGAGCAGAGAGGTGGGGGGACGAGGGGGGCAAACATCAGCAATCACAGCATGTCAGTCACATATCTATTCTTATTTGCGCGCACACACACACACACACACACACACTAATCATTCTGGACCAGGATGGACCTGGGTGAAAGTGGAGGCTCGAGTAACTTGACTCACTGCTAAAAGGGTCACTTGTTAACTAACAACATGAGCTCATGTCACCTCCAGGGTGACAGACCGTGTAGTCAAAATAAAGACCTTTTCCTCTCTTTTCACTCTGCTCTCTTTGCAGGTCTGCGTGCTCATTAAACTGCACATGGACATTCACTGTCTTTTCTGCTTGATTTAAGTGTAACTACAGATAAACTGAAAAATAAATGTCTTAAAGTACTAATTCTGGTCAATTATAAAATTCATACATTATATATATATATATATATATTTACCTCACTGCAGTGTAACCATACTGACATTCAGATATAATACAGTGTCTAATAGTAGTAGTCACAGCTCTGCAAGACAAACTAAATCAGTGTCACTGCTCTGCCCCCTTGTGGTCACATATTGTCATTACAGTGACGTTAGGCACATGCCAAAGTTTGTGCATTCCTGATTAAACTGCATCTTTTTGTTTTCTAAATGCAAATTAAAATTCATTCATCTCCAGAGAACATTTCATATACACTGACTCTACATTTACCACACTCATCTCACACTTTACACAACCCAAATTTGAAAATGTTAGGACAATGTGGAAAATGTGACTTTTATTTCATTGCACAGTATGAACCCATTATATTAAATGGTTTGTCTGGTATAAATATGTGACCCCGCCAGGGAAAACCAGGCCAAAGTCACTGGGCAACTTATTGAGATATCGTGTCAATATCGTGTCACTCACATTAGCGACAAAACTTAGCCACTCTGTATTATTGCTGTAAATGAAAGATAACAGTCTCAGATATCTATCGGAGTACATATTTTGATCAAAAACAAAACTTAAATTCACAAAAAGTTGTTTTGAAAAAAACAAATTTTGAAAACAAAGAATGACTTTGACCTGGTTTTCCCTGGCGGGGTCACATATAAGTCAATTCAATATACATACTTTCTTGCATTTCTGGCCTGCAACACAATTTTACAATAGCCCTGCTGAACAAAGTTGGGATGATAAATCTTTCACCACTTTGTAATGTTGTCATTCCTTCTCACAACAGTTTAAAGATATTTTGGCACTGAGGATACCAGGTGAAGTGTTTCTGGTGGTATGTTGTCCCATTCTTCTTGCAAACATGTCTTATGGTGTTTAACAGTACAGGGTTGTTGTTACATGTTTCATTTCAAAATATAATCCTTTATTGGGGACAGGTCAGTACTGTAAACAGGTCTGTAAATACCCTTTTCTTCTGCAGACATGTCTTTGTAATGTGTGCAGAATGTGGTTTTTCATTGTCTTGTTGTCCCTTTCAAATATGTTGTCTTGAAGGCAGCACAAGTTGCTCTAAAATCTCTGTGTACGTTTCAGAATGCTAATGAGCTTTGTGACCTCAGCACTGGACTGAACATGCATATGAATTACTAGTGCATCACAAAAAATTAATATCATGAAAAAGTTCATAATTAGTTTTAATACTGTTTGAATAGTAAATATGACCAATTAATACTGAACTAAAAATGAAATATTCTAATAATTTGAGATTTTGAATTTCTGATTCAGCTATAAGCCTTACTGATCAACAGTTAAACAAAAAGGGCTTGAAATGTAATTTTATATTTTGAATTGAATTATAAAAAAATTAACATTTTCATAAGATTACTTTTTTAAAATGAACTAGTAACTACAGGACTTTATTGCTTTTGTTGTGGCACGCTGTTTTGAGTAAAAGCTCATCATATTGTACACAAATAGACATTTTATCTTATTTTCTTGCATATTGGTACTTCTAAAATACCCATAGTGCTCCAAATCACATGAAAATGCCACAATGAACCTGATTTTGCTAATAAATGCACTCATATATGTACTGTATGTGAAAATACACCAGGAATGATAAATACTGATCTTGATGGGATTCCGACACAGTTTGGCGATTTACCTGCTTAAGCATGTCTGTTTAAACTCGGTAGTCATTCACCCAATTTAGTTATCACAGCAGACAAATCAGCAAACTATGCTCAACTATACTCTGGTCCTCATCTGGAGTATATTTAATTTATATTAAATAATTTCATCATTTCTTGTAATCCTTTGTTTTTGTAGTATATATATATTTCCTCTTGGGAATAAATAAAATAAAAATCAACCCATCTATACTAATATTACTACTGCCGAAAAATAAATTAATATTGTTTTCCAATACCACACCTTTTGCAGATTAATTAAATCCAGTTATTTGCTCATTGAACTTCTAAGATTGCACTTTTTGCAAGAAACTTTGTCATTTATTCCTCCACCCAAACACTCTATTCATTTTAAAGATACCTCAGCTTTTATTGAGGTGTTTTGTTTGGGAAGCACCTTGCATAAGGCACTGGTTCAGAGGTAAAGAAACGTACAACAGAACATAAAAAATGAGTTACGAGTACCAAATGAGAGAAGCTGGCCACATGATAAAAATGCAATACGAGTAACAAGATACTGCAGATACAAAACAGCAAGCATAAATACAGACCAGGCTATTCTGCTCAAGGATACTCTTAAAGAGCACTCTTTA
>BRDA01090780.1:0-23900 GCA_036984385.1 Crenuchus spilurus
TGATATTACTAAGAGTTACAGTCCTAAAGATTGGTATTACTAAGAGTTACAGCCCTAAAGACTGATATTACTAAGAGTTACAGTCCTAAAGATTGATATTACTAAGAGTTACAGCCCTAAAGACTGATATTACTAAGAGTTACAGTCCTAAAGACTGGTATTACTAAGAGTTACAGTACTAAAGACTGGTATTACTAAGAGTAAGAGTTGTAAAGACTGGTAATATTAAGAGTTACAGTCCTAAAGACTGGTATTACTAAGAGTTACAGTCCTAAAGACTTGTATTACTAAGAGTTACAGTCCTAAAGACTGGTATTACTAAGAGTTACAGTCCTAAAGACTGATATTACTAAGAGTTACAGCCCTAAAGACTGATATTACTAAGAGTTACAGCCCTAAAGACTGATATTACTAAGAGTTACAGCCCTAAAGACTGATATTACTAAGGGTTACAGCTCTAAAGACTGATATTACTAAGAGTTACAGTCCTAAAGACTGATATTACTAAGAGTTACAGCCCTAAATACTGATATTACAAAGGGTTACAGCCCTAAAGACTGATATTACTAAGAGTTACAGTTCTAAAGACTGATATTACTAAGAGTTACAGTCCTAAAGACTGGTATTACTAAGAGTTACAGTCCTAAAAACTGATATTACTAAGAGTTACAGTCCTAAAGACTGATATTACTAAGAGTTACAGTCCTAAAGATTGGTATTACTAAGACTTATAGTCCTAAAGACTTGTATTACTAAGAGTTACAGTTCTAAAGACTGATATTATTAAAAGTTACAGCCCTAAAGACTGATATTACTAAGATTTACAGTCCTAAAGATTGGTATTACTAAGACTTATAGTCCTAAAGACTTGTATTACTAAGAGTTACGGTTCTAAAGACTGATATTACTAAGAGTTACAGTTCTAAAGACTGATATTACTGTGTTACATTACTAAAGACTTGTATTACTAAGAGTTACAGCCCAAAAGACTGATATTACTAAGAGTTACAGTCCTAAAGATTGGTATTACTAAGACTTATAGTCCTAAAGACTGATATTACTAAGAGTTACAGTTCTAAAGACTGATATTATTAAAAGTTACAGCCCTAAAGACTGGTATTACTAAGAGTTACAGTTCTAAAGACTTGTATTACTAAGAGTTACAGTTCTAAAGACTGATATTACTGTGTTACATTACTAAAGACTGGTATTACTAAGAGTTACAGTCCTAAAGACTGCTATTAGTTTTAAAAACTGGTATTAGCTTCTTTCCAAAGAACATAATCATCATACACAAGGTTGATCCCCAAAATCTTGAGTTTAAATGTTAGAGAACATCCTCGTACATCTTGTGAGGTTAGGCTATGCAGGTTTAAAGATCAGTGAACAGTTTCAATAAGAACTTGATGGAGCTTTTTTAATTAAATGAAAGAGGATCGTCTGTCTGGACTTCATGATGAATGATGATATGTGTTATGTTAGAAGTTCTTTAGCTCCAGTTACTTATTGGCTTTGAAAACCGTCAGAGTCCCGGAAGTGAGCATCCAGTCTTAGATAAACAGTCAAGAAAAACTTAAAAACATCGTGTTCTTGAAACATAACCCAATGTGATATAAGAGGATGCTTTAGCTAGAACGCCTTCTCATATTACACTAAAAACGGGGTCAACAATGCACACCAGTGGTCTTAGTCCAAGTCTGTTAGTCTAAAACATAAACGTTTCAGATGATCATAGTCTGATTGGGCTTAACAGTCCAGACTGATATTAGCCAGTCACAATACATCAACAACATTAAAACCAAGATGGCTGCTGGTCTTCCTGGTTCCGCCGACCCACTGAGTCATGGACTCTACAAGCCCTCTGAAGGTGTTCTGTGGTATCAGTATGTCAACAGGTCCTGTAGGTTGTGAGGTAGAGCCGCTTTAGATCAGGCAGATGCTCAGATTGAGAACGCCACTGTTGGTAGGTACCGACCAGGAGAACCACACTTCATGGTTCTTGTCCAACTGTCTCAGATCTGCTTTTGCAGCTTAGAACATGTCAGAGCTATTCCACGAAGCAGGATTTCTCAAATCTGTCCAACAGGAGAAGAACAGGACATTCCTACTGATCAATCCTCAAAGCTGGGCTCGAGCTAACTGGCTAATTTAGAAATCCTGCTTTGTGGAATCTCTGCTTTCCAGTTGGTTCTCCAAGCAGCTTTGGTGCACCACCATGTTTGGCCGCTGAAAATCTAATTAAAAAGCTAATCATTTAGAATGAGTAATGAAAGCGTAAATATGCCAGTAACTGATATTTAATACTTTACAGATTATTTTAATGTGAACTAAGATGTAAATCTCCTGTACAATGTTTTTATGTACCCCCCCAAACGGTCAAACTCCCTCCACCATGCTTCACAGTTGTGTGCATCACTAAGTCTTCTGAGTGGAGTGCAGATTACAAACTGATGTTACTGAACACATCTGGATGCCCAGTGTAACTGCTAAAGAGGACACAGAGAAGTATTTCTCACTTTTTAGGTCTTTATTGGTCATTATGCATCACTTCAGGTGATGATGATGGTACAGGTGGATGAGAGAGTGGAAGGAAAGACACTTTAAGGCGCTGCTGGATGACGTCACTGCAGCTGTAACTACTGATACTGAAGTTAGCGTAAGCAGAGAAAGACGCGACCTGTCTAAAAAAGACAGCCGGCACGTATTACAGGCATGCTTTTCTCCTTTTCCTTTATCACTAAAGTCAGTGCGAGACCTCAGACTCATCTGTTTGGTCTAAGCAGTGACGGCTCATGTGCCAGGCAACGTCACCGTTTCAGGAAATGCAGGATTGTGTGAGAGTGTCTTTGTTAAAGAGTCCAGGAGCATTCACTTAGGAAGGAGAAGGGAAGGATGGATGGATAGATGGATGTAAAAGAAGGGAGGAGTTTGGTAAACTATCCTGTGCGCAGGATGATGTGGACGCCGGAGTCGGTGAACACGGGGCCGCTCATGTCTCCGATTTTCAGCGCGAATGAAGCTTCTTCAAACGGCTTCTGCATCTGACCTGCCAATCAAAACAAACACAGGAAATGACACATGTCCCACTTCCTTTAGGGCTGGAATCAGAAATGTATAAATAAAAGATTAAGAACATTCTTAAAACAAACTTTCTAACATTTGGTGTTTTAGCACCTTTAGGGGGCAGCAGTGAGTCATGATTGTTTACTTGAACTTAAGCCCAATGATGGACTATCCGATAGGACTGTCCCTCTGCTCTTATTCTCATTGGGAAAGCTTGACTTTGGGTTTAAGTTACGTGGCTAATCTGAGACACCTTGCTATGTGAACTTACTTATTAGATCATTTCCTGGTGGTAATTACTTACGTGCAGATTAATCCTCAGCTAAGCGTTCATGATCTTACCAGCCCTGACTGCTGTGTGTTTATTTACCCCTGCCGAACATCCCGAGGTCGCCTCCGTTCCTCGCTGAGCTGCAGTCGCTGAATCTAGATGCCAACGTCTCGAAATCCTCCTCACCAGACTTTATCTGTTCTATATACTCTACAGAAAAACAAGAAATCATTTCCAAACAAGCCAAAATGACCAACACTGATAACTGATGATCCATTTACAAACCAGACTTACACTTAGACCACACAGGGCATGTTCAGAGTCCACATTTAGCTTCTTTAGTTTAGAAGGTAGAGCTGCAGGCGTTGCTATCAAACACTAAAACTCAACAGCCGCCTAACAGCCCAGACGTTTTTGTACAAATATCACCAGAACTTCTCTGAAGTCACTCAAAGCTCATCCAGATGTTAGTGAAGGTGTCACAGACTAGTGGGTGTGGTTTAGGATTTACTGTCAACTGTAAACAATAACAAAACTTGTGTAGCTGAATGCTGAGTCGGCCATCTTGGAGCAGGATGTGCTGATCTAGAACCTGTAACGAGTCTTAATCAAGATCTGGATGCAGTCTGAGAGAGGTTTTGGTGATATTTTTGGCTGTTTTAGGTGGTTACTGAGTTGTACTCTTCAGTTCTAAACTAAAGAAGCACAATTTGAACGTCTTGCCTTTTCGGCTACATCAGAGGTAAGTGGAGAACTGTGTAAATCTGGTTTCTGGACATTTTTTCTGGATATGTGATAGGTTTGATCAGCACAACACAAATAACTACAACTGTACAGACATTTTATTCTTTTAGTTTAAACAACTACTTCCTGTGAGATTTGTATATTATTGTATACTATATCTTATTTGTAGGTGTTAAACTTAACTCAAACTTCACAGTGCCATCTCTACCATTCGGTAGAGATATGTTTGGCTAAAATATCCACTAGAGGTCAGTAGAAATGCACATTTTATTTCAGAAAAGAAACAATAAGCAGAGTTGCGAGTGTAAACGTGGTGACTCTCTTACTCTGTATGAGCTGCAGGGCCTCCTCTTTGCTGCGGGTGATGTTCTCCTCTCTCCAGGACGACGGTCTGCGAGACTGGTTGTGTTTGACCAGCAGGTGAGAGCAGCGCACCTTGTCCACCGCGCCCGCTCCATCTCCGGCGCCCGTCGGCCTCTCCCACTGACTGGCATTAGTGATGTGGTTAAAATAGTAAACCCTACCTGAGAGACAACAACACAGAGCAACGAAAAATGAGCATGTGTGGAGAACGAGCTGCAAAACGAGACCCCTGTTTTTGTGATGTCACACATTATCTATGTGCCTGTAGTTTAACTGTGGCAGCCAATCATAAGAGACATCATTTACATATATCAGTGTTAAAGGCACAGCTTTATTTCACACAGGACACTGTATAAATGACTGGACTCTAAAACTAAAAACACCACACTAGCATTTTAAAAGTTCACCGTAAGTCTTAAACTACTAGACCTTCATTAACATCTGGTAGAGCTTAGAGATGTTATAATCATATTTTAATCAAGTCCACTGGACTTTTTTAGGTGACTACTGAGCTCTAGTGTCTGAGAGCAAGCTCTCTACTCTAGTTCTAAATTAAAGAAGCTAAATATTGGCTCCAAACATATTTTTACAGAAACATCTCAGTGACAATCGAGTTCCACTGCTTGGTAGCAACATTAGCCTCATTGTTCTAGATTAATTGCTATAAGACAGGAGTGCCCAGTCCTGGTACTGGAGATGTACCACCCTGGTGAGTTCAGATCCAACACACCCGAGTCTGGTATACAGCCCCCACGACAGGATACTGAGTTTAAATACTGAACATGTTTAATATGTATGATTCTCAATGGGGAGCAGCCCTGACTGCACTGGGAGATCAGAGGAGACCTGATTAGACACTCCACACTACAGGATCAATAGACCAGATTATCCTGAAGTGAACCAGACTGAACTCTACATTCTACAAATGTAATATGACTGTGATTGTAAGTTGCTCTGGGTAAGTAATAGTCATGTGAATGTTCCTGAAGGTCTGCAGTACTCAGGCGTGTTAGATTAAGGGTGGAGCTAAACTGTGCAGGACTGGATATTCCAGCTTTAAGACATCTTTGGCTCAGTTTTGTAGGTGTCTTGGTCCACTGGGTCACTGGCATCCAGCACTCCTCATACCTGTACTCACCTCTACACTATTTCAGGCAAAAAGATGTAACCACGTGGTGAAGTTAAGAGATAATAACACTCATCAAATAAACAGTGTGCAGCCGAACTGAATTTAAACACTTTAAAATGGTATTATTGCACATTAACACTGATAGGACTGTGAATAATATCACAGAAGATTAGCTCAGTGTGTTTATCAGTGTAAAGTCTTTAAAAAGACTAAAATAAAGACAGTGTTGATGTCAGACTGCTGCTGAATGGAGCTGATGTACATGCTAAGCTAAATCAGCACCAACGCCTTCCTTTCCTCTTCAACTAAAAACACGAATATTCTGCGTCTTTATGCGACTCTGACTGCACCTGAACTCCGGCTCATGCGTTTCTCCCACCCGGCCGGCAGTTTCTCCTCCTCAGACATCTTCAGAGAAATAAAAGCACACCAAAAGTAGAGGAGTTACACTTAGCGTTAGCGTTAGCCACAGCTCTGCTACTGATCTGTGCAGCTCACCAGGGGGCGGGGCTAAGGCCAAATAAAATAAAAATAAACACAATAAAGTCAAATAAAATAAAAATGTATTAAAATAAAATAAAGTGAAATAAATTACAATAAAGTGGAAAAAAAATATAAAATGTAAATAAAAAATAAATACATAAATAAAAAGTAAATATAATATATAAAGTAAAATAAAATAAAGAAACAAAATCAAAGAAAATCAAATAAAATGAAACGAGATAAGATTTGAAATAACGCAAAATTAATTAAAACTAACATGAAAAAGAAATACGTGACGCTTTTGAATAATACAAAAGAAAGTAAACAAAAATTCATAAAGTAATTTAAAATAAGTCACGCTTT
Organism: Crenuchus spilurus; assembly: GCA_036984385.1. NCBI lineage: Eukaryota > Metazoa > Chordata > Actinopteri > Characiformes > Crenuchidae > Crenuchus > Crenuchus spilurus. The sequence goes on from BRDA01090780.1 coordinate 6,417, forward strand.
TAAATTAATTGCGAGAAAATTAACAAAATAAGGTACGACAATATAATAAATACATGCTCTTTCTAAATGAGTAAAATCTATTAAAAATAAGCGAATCTTACTATAAAAATTAATACATGCTAAAATGTAATTTAAGAAAACTAATTTAATCTGTAGATAAAAACACTTTCACAAAAATAAAACATTTCAAAGTATTTTTAAATATAAATAAATAATTTTAAATTTAAACGATATTTTATTTTTTTATTTTGAAGTTCATTATTGACGTGCTCTTATGTCGTTTCCGCTCACGACATTTTAAATCGTCCGCAGTCTCGCTCGTCCCGCCTTATTGCTTGCGGAGCTCCCATTTCATTGGCCACATTGTCACGTCAATCACGGTTTCGCTTGTCTAATTGGTTGTCGCTTTCAGCGTGTGGCTCTAGTGTCGGTCCTCGCTGCCTGAAGTGGTTTTTATTTTTCTGGACAATAAACAGCGGATTTGGTAAAAAAAATTAGACTTTAAATCGTTTTTAAATGATTTACTGTTTATGTATTTATATGTACAGTAATACAGGTTTACTAGGAGATGCGTATGTGACGGATAAAATAATGTACATAGCTTAGTGATCATTATAATCCTTTAAACGTTTATGTTACATAAATCTCTTAAAGTCAGTCATTCTGTTAGACCTTACTTATATATAATGTTATAATATAGAGCCTTTTAACGGTCCAGTGAGCACACAGGTGCACTTTGTAGTCCTACAATTACAGTAGGCCATCTGCAGTGACACTGACGTGGTGGTGGTGTGTTGGTGTGTGTTAGAGTGGATCAGATACAGCAGAGCTGCTGCTGTTTTTACATCTACAAGATGGACCAAGAAGGGAAGTGTGTCTAATAGAGTGGAGAGTGGGTGTCCAGCAGCTCTAACACACCACCACCACATCAGTGTCACTGAGAATAAGCCACCTGCTCTGTGGGGGTCCTGACTATTGTAGAAACAGATTACCTACAGTCTATGAAGTGAACAGTGGGTTTGTGTGTGTTTTTTTTGCAGGTAAGGAGCGCAGAGATGATCGAGGTGGTTTGCAACGATCGGCTGGGCAAAAAAGTCCGGGTCAAGTGCAAGTATCCTTAACGTTTCCGTGGTAACAATTCTACATTTAAGTGGTTTGTACCTTAATTGCAGGATGCCACCCAGGTGCTTGTCCAGTCTCTCGTAATCACAAGACTTGATTGCTGCAGCTGGCTCCTGGCTGGTCTTTCTATGAGAGCCATCAGACCCCTGCAGCTGCTCAGCTGGTCTTCAATCAGCTCAAGTTCTCTCACATCACTGCACTGCTGTGTTCACTTCACTGGCTTCCTGTAGTTGCTCACATCAGATTCTAAACCCTGATGCTCGCCTACAAAGCAAGAAATGGACCAGCCCCTCTCTACCTAATAGCAGTGGTCAAGTCTTGAGCTGCACCTCGAGCCCTTCAAGCTTCTAGTACAGCTTGGCTTGACCCTCCATCCTTTAAGACACGTGGGTGACCATTAAAGCATGAAAACGAGAGCAGAAATGTTGAGACTGAGTACAGTTGAGACGTTGCTGTGTTTGTATTGGACCTGCATGCAGTACTAGTGAAAAACCTTAACTGTGTGTGTAGTTCTGAGGACACTATTGGAGATCTGAAGAAGCTGATCGCTGCTCAGACTGGCACCCGATGGGACAAAATCGTTCTTAAGAAATGGTAAGAATGACTTTTATTCACCAAGAGCTGAGCAAAGGCTGTGCTTTTAATCCCTCTGACCCCGTAACTGCAGCAGGGTCTGATCCTGGTCCTGATCCAACACACACAACACACATACGCTATGTGTCCAAACGTTTGTGCACAGCCCTTCTAATGAATTCAGGAGACACAGACGCACACACAGAAACTATTAGCACCATGTCTAGATGTGGGCTAGAGGGCACAGCATTACTTAGCAATACTTTTGTCCCTATGATACTAATAGCTGGAGTGTGTCCCAATACTTTTGTCCCTATGATATGAATAGCTGGAATGTATCCCAATACTTTTGTCCCTATGATATGAATAGCTGGAATGTATCCCAATACTTTTGTCCCTATGATATGAATAGCTGGAATGTGTCTCAATACTTTTGACCCTATGGTACAAATAGCTGGAGTGTGTCCCAATACTTTTGTCCCTATGATACTAATAGCTGGAGTGTGACCCAATACTTTTGTCCCTATGATATGAATAGCTGGAATGTGTCCCAACACTTTTGTCCCAATGATATGAATAGCTGGAATGTGTCCCAATACTTTTGTCCCTGTGATATGAATAGCTGGAATGTGTCTCAATACTTTTGACCCTATGGTACAAATAGCTGGAGTGTGTCCCAATACGTTTGTCCCTCTGACATGAATAGCTGGAGAGTGTCCCAATACTTTTGTCTCCGTGATGAATAGCTGGAATGTGTGGATTTTGATTAATGAAGCTGATAAAACTGTAACCCGTTTGTTCTCGCTGTGTCTCACAGGTACACCATATTCAAGGATCACGTAACACTGGGCGACTGTATCCTTCTGTTTATAAGTGTTAACGTCGTGCAGATGTTCAGAGGTCAGGATTTAAGGACAGAGTTAACTACTGCACAAACAAAACTAACCCAAAATCTAACCTAGAGCCTAGTCACAGATGTCTGAGGAAGATGTATTTGCTTTTTTACTCTTGAATCTTATTTTAATCTTTCATTTCTACATAATTGTAAACTTGTAGTCGTTAAAACATAATACTTTTCCTTCTACTCTGCTCTATTCTGTATTTTCAAATCCTCCACTGAATCTTCTAATATAAAGTTTAAGGCTTTTTCAACTTTCTTTTTATTATAAGAGTTTTTATGTCAAAATGCATTTTTATATCAGTCCAAAAACTGTGAACCTGGCAACCCTGAGGCGACCTAAGCAGCATGGCTGTAGTTACTAACACCTACATTGTTACACTACCCGAGCAGACAGACTCATGATCACAGTGTGAACAGTCATTTACACAGATCTGATTAGACTAATCCAGTTTAACTGAAGTCTGAACAGTATAAGTCTAATAACTAGTGTGTGCAGAGAGTTCTGGTGCGGACCGGCTGCAGGTGGATGCTGACCGTTGTCTTTAATGTCTTCCTGTTTGTAGCTCACTATTGATGAAGAACTAAGCGCTCCTGATTGGTCTGTTTATGAGCCATAATCTGCTCCGGTTGCCAGTTACGTAGAAAGCACCCACTGTTATTTATCAGTGATGATGTGTTCTCTTTAACTTCTGTTCTTCAGATGAGATTCATGATGGGATGAACCTGGAGCTCTATTACCAGTAGAGGGCAGCACACACACACACACACACACACACACACACTTTTAATCCTCCACATTAGTGATGTTTTTCCCATAAACAGAACATGAGTGTTGTTCATTAGATCAGCCTTTAAGGCAGAATTATGTTCAATTGAATTATTTTGTTTTGATATTTGCAAATAAATATTTATATACCTCAAGACGTTTCTTTTTTAGTTTCCTAATGTTCTTTACACTGGTGGTGATGGGAACCAGACGTCACAACGTTCTAGCACATTACTAAAGCCGCTTTATGAGCTCTCCTAAGCCACCAGTGAGCCTGCACACGTCTTCTGAGTGTTTGTGTGAGGCTGATGATGGTTAAATGGTGATTAATCTGAAAAAATCTCTTTTCTTTGGGGACTATTTTGCTGTACAGCGTCCTGCATGTATCTCTCCACCAGGAATAGATTTTAAAAGTCCAGAATCTCATAACCATCTGATGCAATAATTTAGCTTTTAGAGACCTCAGACGTCTGGTTACCATCAAAACCACTGAGAACTGTTTCACAGCAAACCGCCTCCGACTTGTCCACCGTTTAACTAAGTAGAGACTTTTCTGAAGATGTCGACACATTTCTCCGAGTTTGGATGAGAACAGAAGCCAGTGAGACTCACTCATAAGCAGGATCCTACCAATCTGACTCTGAACTGATGCTAGTGTTCCTGGGTTGAGTGAGTTGTGTCTCACTGAAACGTTATGCTACATCAGAGCTGGTAGACTACAGATACTGACTGTACTGGACTCAGGTCAGGGACTGGAGAGATTTCTCCTCACTGGCTGAGAAACTAGTGAAGATACTGTTGGAAGGGCTCAAAACTGCACCTGTACTCCACAAAGCCATATAAAATACACACTTCTGCCATGTTTTATTAAGAACTGCTGTAAAATAATACTTTTACTGTAAAAATCTGTTATTTATGACTTTTGATTAAGTGTAATTTCCTGTGACTTTTTAGTAGAACTCTGAAGGTGGATGCTGCAGATTAGACTGAGAGATGCTTCCAGAAGGGTATATGGCTTCCTCAGACTTGCACTGGCAGACAAGCTGTGTGTATCTGTGTCCACTAAAGTAGCTTCATTCATTAGAAGGGGTGTCCACAAACTTATGGACTTTATTTACTGAAATTAACTTTTTGGAGGTAAAAATCAAAATCTGGCAACTTAATAATTTTTTTTCAATTATGGCCACATTTAAGTGATGTTAACATATTTTACTTTAAGAGGAGTCCAGAATTTGGTATAAAAGTCACCACAGGTGTAAATGATCACTGTACGAATCTTCTGGACTGAGTCACCACAAGTACATTTTATTGACTCATTTTTAGACAGTCACAAATAAAAGCCCGTAAGACCCTTTAAAGACCCCCCCAATATAACAGCAACTGCACACAATTAAATAGCCCTCCACTTAGAACCAGAACTAAAATCTTAAAGATGAAATGACTCTTACAGTGTTTGCTTCACTTGGTCAACAATTTACGTACCTAAAAGGACTCCTAAATGACTCCTTGAACGACTCAGTGAATCTTTACTACAATCTCTACTAAAGCTGTTCACCAAGACATCACATGTACACGTGTTTACACTGAGCTCACCAGCCATGCTTAGAGCTTCTTTAGAACATTAGCATTGTGGCTAACACACTACAACTCAATAGTCACCTAAAAGCTCAGTAGTTTCTACATCAGAACTTCTCTCAAACCATCCAGATCTTAACTGGTTCTAGACGTCACATCATAGAAACAAAGTCCTGCTGATGATCAGGATCAGCCTCTGTCTCTAAACTCTACACTAGTGTTAGTTTGATGTTGATACAGTAAATAAAAACATGATTATTTAAACGATATAAAATGGTTAACAGTAGTGAGGCAGGAGGGGCGAGATGCCTCGGGAGGAAGCCACACAAAGCAGCCAACACTGCCCCCTAATGGACAAAAACAAGCTGCTTTTTATTGTAATTAGTCGTACATCAGCTTCACGTTTACAACCTGCGTTATGACTGAACATCTTTAAAATGCTTCAGCCGGTTTGTGCTTTTATAATTAAAAAGGTCTTTTTGTAAATCTGAGTTTTTGGGGTTTAGCTTCAGGACGTCGATACCAAGGGCGTAACTTTGGGTCCAACATTGGGGGGGTTGAGCTGTCTGCATATTTATTTATTTATTAAATCATTTACTTTTCTAAAAGGATTCAGGAGATTTTGGGTTAACCGTATTAGAAATACATTGTAATGCTTTTACTGTGTATTTATTTAACTTTCTTTGTATTTACTCTGCACCTTAAACAATTAAGAAATGCAGAGCTAGCTAACGGTGCTAGCTAAAATACCTGGACTGGTATTCATAGTGTGTCTGATACACAGCGGCATAGTTATTCAGTCATCAGCTAACAATACATAAACATTTACCTCATTTTGATTTTTCTGCTTTTTACAAGGCAGTGTTGTCGACCAACAATGAAAAATGTTTTTTGTCCACTTTTTTGTTGTTTTTTCTTACGACACCCCCACTCCCCCAGCAGCTGCTTGCACAAGCAAGGAAACAGTAAGAGTTGCCAGGTCCAGCAAAAAATATCCAGTCCAAAGTCAGTCTAAAACCCGCCCTTCAGAAGCTTAAACTAGCCCAAAATATGTCTGTCACATGTTTGAAGCAAATGACAAAACAACTATGAGTGTACGACTTAGTATTTTGTTTATAAGGGATTTTTTATTTATTACGCTTGAATTTTCACCCGCGACTGGATTTTCAAACAAGTCCAATATGGTGTTAAAACCACAAACGTGGCAACCCTGTAAGGCCAGCGCTGCTGCTTGGTGGAGGTTGGTTGATACCAAGTTTTTGTGGGGAAAGGGGGGGTTACATTACCAAATGATTAAACATGCTAGTATTTTACCCAAAAATGATCATGAATAAAGAAAATTAACAAGTTATTCATGAAAGATGTTTTTGTAAACTGAAATTGTGACTTTATTGGGGGGGTTATAGTGATTGGATCAGATTATTGGGGGGGTCATAACCCTCCTATCCCCCCGCAAATTACGCGCATGGTCGATATGTCGAAGCTTAAAGTGACGTAGGGTAGTATGACTTAGTACAGGGCTAATCAGGTGACTACTGAGCGATGTTAGCATTGTAGCTCCAGTGCTAAACTAAAGAAGCTAACGTCTTAGCTGATGACTCGTGTAAAATTGGGTGAACCACCCCTTCATGTTTACTTACTGACTTATGAATATTCATGAGTCTGAGGGGGTTTAGCTGCACTGTGTAAGTTTTGAGGACGTGACGTTTTAGGATACTTTACTCGTTTACTCGACTCTGTTCATCAGCTCAGGACTCGTTTCGGGGCTAAAGTGATATTTAATAAGAACATAATGTGGTGAGCCAGTTCAGAGAGATCTGTAAATGACTCAGTGAATCAGGGAGTCAGTAATAATGAACATGTGCCACTCGTGTGGTGTTCTAATCAGATCTGAGACTAAAGGACTCAGTGAATCAGTGAGTCGGCAGAGTTGAGCCTTCACACAGCTGAGGACAGAACAGAGATTTGAAGATTCGTTGTGTCTGCAGACGAATCAGTGAATCAGCAGTAGTCTGAATGTTCCTCCTCGACGTAGTTAGAAGGGAATAAGCCCACCTGCAGGGACGTAAACAAAAAACAAGGTCAGGAAAGAAAAAAGAGGAACATGACCTTAAAAAAGTCACAGCCACATCATTAAGACCACCTCCCTGTACAGTCTGGTCTGATTTGGGCTCCACTGAGCCTACAGGTGCATCCTGTTCTTCAATGGTCAGGACCACCACAGAGCTGCAGTGACCCTGACGTGGCGGCGGTGTGTTAGTGTGTGTTTTATATATGTAAGGGACCGCCCCTGTCCCCTTATTGGTTAGAACTAGTAATCAGCTCATCAGGCTCAGCTGGTTATTGGCTTCATTCATTCATTCATTTCAGTTTCCTGGTCTGCAGACAGGGGTCCAGCTCTGCCCTGTATCCCCTAAATCTCCATTTCCCAGTCCCTGGCCTCTGTTTGTCTAGTTTAACTCCAGGTATGGTGGCTCCTCCTCCTTTTTGGTGCTCAGTGGGTGGTGGAAGTGTCCTGTAGTCAATGTAGCAGTTCCAGAAGGGAGGCTTAACCACTCTAGACCTCCTCAAGAGGTGGTTAGGCTTGGGAGAGGCTCCCTTGGTGCAGCGATGCGCCTGTCGGGATCTGTTTAGACCTCCCCAGCTGGCAGCAAACCTCGCGACAGGGTAGACTCTGAGTTTTATTTCTTTTTCAGAGTGTATTTTCCCTTCACTCACTTAATTTTTTCTACCTTTCCTTTGGAGAGCAGTGGACACACTTGACTTGGCCCTCTGGCTCGCGGCGGTCCTGTGAGAGTATACATGTGAAACAGGGAGTCTTACCCGGCCGTACACCTCTCCTTTCCACCAGCCGTTGTGAGCCTTCTTTGAGATGATTTTCACTGTGTCTCCTTCTCTCAGAGACAGCTCAGTACGATCCCGCGCTGAGAAGTCATACCGCACTTTAGCCGTACCAAAATACCGCTCGCTCATACCTGCACACACACACACACACATCATACCACACTTTAGCAGACTGAACTCACACCTGGGGCGTCTGTTTCCCCTCCGCACCTACAGAGGGAGCTCTCACCAACATCTCAGACTCGTCTCAGAGTAAGATCACAACAATGTGAGGACAGAGAGGAGCAGAAGATGCAGATCGAGATCAGAGACAAAGAAAAATGTTTATTTTAAAAAGGTTAACAGTAATTTTATATTTATTACACAGTCACAGGTTTTGTTTTACAGTAGATCAGTCTGACGTCTCACTCCTGAACATCAGAAAAACAGAATCTCAGATTATTATATTATATATTTATTATATATATATATATATATATATATATATTTATATATATATATTATATATAAAATTATTATTTTAGAATATATATTATATTATTATTGTAGAATATATATTATATTATATTATTATATTATATTATATTATTTTAGAATATATATTATTATATTATATTATATTATAATATATTATTTTAGAATATATATTATATTATTATATTATATTATGTTATATTAGAATATTTAAATCAACATTCACACAGTTGATCACTACAGGAGTTTAGAGTCAGCTGAAGACTTTTATAAACTCTGTTTTTATGACTTATTTGATTTTATTAAATATTCTAATCATCTGAGAGTCTGGATTTCTGGATGCTGTACAAGTGAAACTGATCAACATTAAAACACAAAGAAGCTGAAATCTGTGACTTCATGTGTAATAAATATAAAATACGACATTTTATTGTGTGTGTGTGTGTGTGTGTGTGTGTTACGTCTGCTGGATATGTGTGTGTGTGTGTGTGTGTTACCTCTGCTGGGTGTGTGTGTGTGTGAGGACACACTCTGCTCTGGCTGTTTAAAGGGGGTCTCCAGGCGAGTATCGACGTCTTTAAAACACTCCTTTAGAGAGTTCTCCTGATAGTACTGAACCAGATCCTGACACAGAGACAAAGATCAGGATTAAAGACCACCAGCACAGAGCACAAGAACAAGATCAGGACCTAAAGTCTAAAGCACAAAGACCCTGAAGACCACAGAACTCGAGATAAGAGAACAAGATCAGGAACATCAGTATAAAAGAGAGATCTTAAAAATCTGGACCAGTATGAGCAGAATCTAGAACATATAGAAGATGATGATGGTGATGATGGTGATGGTGATGATGATGATGGTGACTTACGATCAGACCTTTGAAGGCTTTCTTATCGTTGATTTTGTAGAGACCTTCAGTCACAGAGATCTTAATGTGTCTGATGTCCATATTAAACCTGAGAGAACAGACAGTCTCAGACTTAAACCTCAGCTTACATTCTGTGTGTGTGTGTGTGTGTATAACTGTGTGTGTGTGTGTGTGTGTGTGTGTGTTGTCTGTACTTGATGCTGATGGCGAACTCTCCTCCATCTTTTTGCCGAACCAGAAACGTCCCATCAGAGCGAGACATCAGCCAGTTCTTTGCCTCAGAACGATCCATATTACCTGCAAACCTACACACACACACACAGAGAGAGAGAGACAGAGAGAGACAGACAGAGATAGAGAGAGAGAGAGAGAGAGAGACAGAGAAAGACAGAGAGAGACAGACAGAGAGAGACAGAGAGAGAGAGAGAGAGAGAGAGAGAGACAGAGAGAGAGACAGAGAGAGACAGACAGAGATAGAGAGAGAGAGAGAGAGAGAGACAGAGAAAGACAGAGAGAGACAGACAGAGAGAGACAGAGAGAGAGAGAGAGAGAGAGAGAGAGACAGAGAGAGAGACAGAGAGAGACAGACAGACAGAGAGAGACAGAGAGAGACAGAGAGATTTCCTTTTAAATTGACCCACATTTAAGAACAGTTTACTGTAATACTGATCAGAAAAAGATCTGATTGGCTGAACCAGAATCCTCCACATACAAAGTAAAGAACAAGATGGTGGTGCGAGCACATCACGGGACTTTGCGTCTCTACCAGATTTAACAATTTTACGGTTTATTCCTATTTATTTCGGGTCTGTTCATACAGAACAGCTTTCCTTTAACATCCTACACCCAACAAGAACTTTGGGACGCTGGCTCACCTTACTCCCACAGCTTTTTCACCAGGTATAAGCTAGGCTAACGCTAACACCAGAATATAAACAAAATCAGTATATAAACAAACTGTGTGACCACTGAGCATAAATCACAGATGACATCATGGACAATATCACATGCATTCTGTTCATTATGCCATCTAATACAACTGCACTGTCTGACCATTAGAGATCGCTATTTAATGCAATGAGCCCCACACAGCCACACTCTTTAACCTCCTTAGTAGCCTCACTAGTGCTTCCCTTCAGCTCTGAGAACTGGATTCTTTTAGCTTCAGACGTTATACCAGTTAAACTAACGAGACACAGATATACTTGTTTGTTTATCTGGGTTTGGTTTCTTACCAGTTCAGGCCCGTTAGGTCAGGAGTTTGTTTCTGAAAAGAGAAAACAGAAGCAGAGGTCAGTCCTCACGGCCATCACACAGTCTGCTTTAAAACTCATCTGAGGACAGTCACCGATTCACCTCGGAGCAAAAATAAACAGCTTTTATCATCCGGAGACGTTGGCTTCAGTGTGAACACAACCTGCAGTGTAAATCCCCGTAAAGTGAATCAGAGCTGAGACATGACCACACCACTTGTGTACACACACACTGTCTAACTCTAACCCTACAGTCCACTACTGCACTTATAGACTGAGATTAGGATTAGAATTAAGATTAGAATTAGGACCAGGTAGCAGGTTTAATACAGATTATCTCAACACACGGTTTTACACACACACTGTCTAATCCTAACCCTACAGTCCACTACTGCACTCATAGACTGAGATTAAGATTAGAATTAAGATTAGGATTAGGACCAGGTAGCAGGTTTAATACAGAATATCTCAACACACAGTTATACATACAGTTTAATACAGTCCACTACTGCACTCATAGACTGAGATTAAGATTAGGATTAGAATTAGGACCAGGTAGCAGGTTTAATACAGATCATCTCAACAAATGGTTTTACACACACACTGTCTAACTCTAACCCTACAGTCCACTACTGCACTCATAGACTGAGATTAAGATTAGGATTAGGACCAGGTAGCAGGTTTAATACAGATGATCTCAACACACGGTTTTACACACACACGGTCTAACTTTAACCCTACAGTCCACTACTTCACTCATAGACTGAGATTAAGATTAGGATTAGAATTAAGATTAGAATTAGAACCAGGTAGCAGGTTTAATACAGATTATCTCAACACACGGTTTTACCCACACGCTGTCTAACCCTAACCCTACAGTCCACTACTGCATTCATAGACTGAGATTAAGATTAGGATTAGAATTAGGACCAGGTAGCAGGTTAAATACAGATGATCTCAACAAACGGTTTTACACACACACTGTCTATCTCTAACCCTATAGTCCACTACTGCACTTATAGACTGAGATTAAGATTAAGATTAGGACCAGGTAGCAGGTTTAATACAGATTATCTCAACACACGGTTATACACACACTGTTTAATACAGTCCACTACTGCACTCATAGACTGAGATTAAGATTAGAATTAAGATTAGGATTAGAATTAGGAGCAGGTAGCAGGTTTAATACAGATCATCTCAACGCACTGTTATACACACACTTTTGACTAACGTTAACTACTGCACTTATAGACTGAGATTAGGATTAGAATTAAGATTAGGATTAGGACCAAGTAGCAGGTTTAATACAGATTATCTCAACACACGATTATACACACACTGTTTAATACAGTCAACTACTGCACTTATAGAATGAGATTAAGATTAAGATTAGGTTTAGAGCCAGAGGAACATTAGGATTAGGTTTTTGGTTGAGGTTAAGGTTAAGATATGGATTAAGGACAGGGTCAAGATTAGGGTTTGGCTTGAGAATGGGTTGAGATTAAGGTTAGGATTAGGATTAGAGTCAGAGTAACATTAGGATTAGGTTTTTGGTTGTAACCATTCAATACCATTTGTGTTCCATCAAACACCATTAGATTCCAGTAGAAGTTATCCATTACATATATTTTATTGTCTAACCACCAGAAAATACCACTGCTAACCTTTAAACACCATTACAAAGCTAATCGAAACAATCAGTGGTTTCTATGAAACACACAGTGCACTTTCCCACGTTAGAATGTAAAGTTATAAAATAGGTTTAGAGTGTAATTTGACCTTTGAATTAGACGAGATCTTCACCCCAGGCTCACTCACCGGTACAAAGGGCTGAACTTTACTGCAGGGGAACCAGCCGACCTCACCTACGGTCAGATTCCTGCCCTGAAAAACACAAAACCAAATACTTTCACTACACTTTTCCACTTGCTGTTGAACCACAAACACTAGAGGCTAACATTGTTAACAAACATTGGAACTGAATAGTCACCCAGTTGTTTCAGTAAAAATATAACACCCAAACTTCTCTCAGTCTTAAACCTAATCCAGGTTTCCAGACTTGTGGATGTGGTTTAGGACACAGACAAATTTACAGTTTGTGGTGATAATTATTATTAGTAGCCTCTAATGTTACACCACAGCAGGTAGCAAGGTTAACATTAGCTGTTTCGCTAATGCTATGTAAACAAAGTTAGCATTATTAGCATGACTAGTTCAGGATTGTTTTGCTTTCCTCCTGAATTTAATGCTGATATTATCACAATATAATTCTGTCATCAAAAAATTAATGATTATGACTTTTATGCAAATAATTGCACAATGATAAAGCAATCAAATTTAGCCTGAGGTCAAGGTTGCCAGGTCCAGAAAAATTCTCCACCTCACGGTTTAACAGTCACCTTACACAAGCTGAAACGTAGCCAAAATTTGAAGCAGCTACTTCATAGACTGTATATGAAAACATATATGCATATACTTCTAGGTATGTAAATATGTTATATATAATATGTTATCTTATATACAATGTATGGGCCAATCACAACTTTACGAAAGTAAATATTCTTTAAATCTTAATTTATCATTCATTTCCTTTTCTATTGTCTACTTTTGAAGCATTTCATATTATTATTATTGTTATTATTATTATTATTATTATTATTATTATTCATAATTTAAGACAATGAGAGATGAGTAAATACACAATTGATTTTTTTTAGTTTATTTTTTAAAAACATGATATCACCCTTTTGCTTCCTCACTGCTCTAATGTGTAATTTCAGATCCCATTTCAATCAGTAATCTAATGTTAGGAAGCTCTAAATGTTTTCCCTCACCTGCATTTTCAAAAAAACAGACCTGGCAATCCTACCTGAGGGAAGACTGTAGGAAAATGCATTAGGATGAGGGAAAAGCTAATGTTAGCTGCCTTGCTAAGACATTGGTGAACTTTTTAGAGGCGGACTAACAGGTCTTTGAGGGCCAGAATGTTTGCTGATTGGCAGGTGTTCAAATACTTAAAATAAATGATTAAAAAATCATACATTGTGATTTCTGGATTGTTTCTTTTAGATGATGTCTCTCACAGTGGACATGCACCTAAGATGAACATTTCAGACCCCTCCATGATGTCTAAGTGGGAGAACTTGCAGGGTGTTCAAATACTTATTTTCCTCACTGTATGTATATAAGCATTGTATCAGCAGTATTGCTGTCGTAACATGCTCATTATGGGGCTAATTCTAAAAATCAAACTCAAGTCTATATTCATTTCTACAGTGTGAATGTCAGGGAGAGTGTCTAAGGTGTGTTTGGGCGGTGGGTGGCACCCAAAAATCCTACCCAAAAAGTCTAGAAGTGGCCCTGCGTCTAGACTACACATTACCTCTAGACTTTGAAGGTTATATAAGCTAATTCACAGATTACACGAGTTGTCTGGATACACTTGGACACTTGCTTTGCCTGTTAATCAGCTGACGAGTTAACGCAGAACAACTAAGAGCAAGAAATACAATAAAGGGTTAAGTTCAGGACACATGCTCATAAAGATGAACACATTACAGATGAAGCGATACTGTGGAGGGTCTCTATATAGAATCCTGAAATAAGCGCCTGAGAACGGGGTCTGCAGTGCACGTCATGAGTTCACCACATGTCTGTGGTATTTCTGAATACATGCACAGCTGCAAACCCACACATCATGTAGAGTTTCTACTCACACAGTCATTTACCATCACCAGCAGCACCTGCTTTAATACAGAAAGTGAGGTAAGTGAGTTATTTTGGGCCCTTATTGCATTGAGTTCCATTATCAGATGTGAAAATTTCTTTACATTTTGTACTTTCAATTCACACAAATCAACTTGTGTGAGTTTGTTTCAGTCTTATCTATGTGAAAGCTTTTGGCAGTGTTGTTGCACCTCTAATGTTTGCCAGGAAAACGGTATTTTCTTTGACGGTATCACTTTGAAATCACTGATGAAATCTGAGAAGAAATAGTTTGTAGCATTTGACTCAGTGATGCATAAAGCCTGGTGGTTTTTTTCAGTTCTCTACAACAGCTTTCCCACATAAACAGCAATATGATTGGCTGATGTTCTTTAAGTGTACTAGCAGACATGTTGAGTGTTACGAGCTTTCTGACTCATATTCCAACCAGTGCCTGTCTCCTCCTTTATAGCCTCTCTGGATTAACGCCCGATTAGTCAACATGAATAAACTATGTTAGTAAATTAAAAATAAACAAACACACAGTAACTGTGCTTGTAAACAAAGTACACTTCTTCACTATTTTAACGGAGGAATCCGACCATAACCTCTCTGGCACTTCTGTCCTGACTCAGCCCGCAGTGACTATAAGAGGATGCTGAAAGTGCTGAACTGCACATTTTTTACTGAACCAAAACCAAAGCTAACCAGTTTCACTCCTGTTTTTAAGGAACATTAAAGGAGGCCAAACTTTCTCTCCTGCTGGTGGTTGCGCAGTTTTTTTTGGAGCATTTGTAAAAGGAAATGTGTTCAGTTTCATTCATTAATGGCAACATTAGCATTGTTGATATGTTACATTTGGCTTTGTTACAGTTTTCAGCTGATTGAGGTCATTAAAGGGACAGTTAGCATTTATTTATGAGTTAGCAGCTAACGTGCCATCAGTAGACCATCATAAGTAATCCCCACCTCCCACCACTGGAGGTCAACGTCCGCACGTGTCAGCTCTATGACATCACCAGCAGAGAGTTGCAGCGGTTGGCCGAACGCCACAGGGGGTGGTGGCATCCCATAATAATCTTGACACGCCTCCATTTTAGGAAGACCTGAAAGTGATGAATAGACCAGAACTTGTCAGAAAAACTATATTAACTCATAATAATAATAATAATAATAATAATAATAATAATAATAATAATGCTATATTTCCTATGACAGCGTGTTAGGGCCACTCTTAAAAACAACAGCTGACTTTGAGAATAACGTCATAATATAAAGTATAAGACTCAGTGCCAGTCAAAGAGGGCATTTAGTTTTACAGGAGAAGATGAGAATCAAGATGTCAATCCTGAAGAAGCCCTGTAGGCCACTGCCTGCATTTTATCACGAGGAGATTGCTATTGTTTGGCTCTTTGGTCATAATAAAGTGACTTTCCTGGCTTGTTTTAATTTATTCTGAAAATATTACAACTTTATTCTTGAAGTCAAGTGTTTTTATTTTTTTGAAGAGTGGCCCACCTGTAACGACAGTAAGGAGTATTTACATCAGTATAGATACAGTATATATACTATTACACATATAGAACCAACCTGGTTTATTCTGTCTGTGAGGAGCTGATCTTGGTTTATTCTAAAAGAGAATAAATATAACAAATATAAGTATTTCTGATCAATACTGAATAATAATAACAATCGTTACTTAATAATAAAAAGTAAAGATAGAGACATTCATAGTGAATACTGAATAATACACATTTCCTGTATCATTTTTAATAAATTACTGAAACATTTACAGTAAAGACTTAAGATAAAAGTCTAAAGATGAATAACTAATAACTAGATTTATAATTATTAAACACTGTGCTGCTATGAGGATAATATTGAGTAAAACCCTATAAATTATAAAGAGAGAGGTAGAAAAACATAACATACAAATAATAAATAATATATGAACAACATAAATAAGACAAACCTTTTTCAGTGTTCCAGAATTTTCTGCCCAGAAGCAAAGAAAGACATATTTAATTAAAATATCTGTCTGGCAAAGATGGCCGTTACTTGGCCAGACTTGCCTGTAACAACACATTTCTCATTACTTCCACATTAAAAGTCCCACTAGGACCTAAATTACAAGGGTCACCTGAACGTCCACACACAGAAACCCGTCCCAGACACTCCTTGTGGGCAGCCATTTTACAGCGGCTGCAGCGATAGCCCTGGAAGAAGATTCCTCTGATGAAGAGAAGAACAAGAAGACTGAGATTAGCTATGCTAACACACTTTAGTCTGTTTATAGATAACAGTGTAATTCCTCACATCATAGTGACAGTGCCTTAGTCCACTGAGCTACTTCTTAGCCAACATAAACTGGCCTTAACGATGTGGAGACTAATGAACTACAGCTTGTGTGAGAACTGTGATTTAGTGTTTTGGTCAAACTGTCACTTTAACGTTGTTTACCTGAGCAACATCTGACAGGCTTTACATGAAGTGGTGTCATCAAAGCAGTACATCTGGAAGTCATGACCATTAGCCGTGCTGTTTTCTGGACATATGTTAGACCTGTGATAACAGTTCATAATACTTACTGAATAATTCATAGTACATACTGAACAAGTCAGAGTCAATAATCATTCATAGTAGTTACAGCAATGATTCACTCACACAGCCATCTCAAACTGCTCCAGCCATTTCTTCTTCAGCTCACGAGTCTTAAAGTACAGATCATAACCGCCCTGACCGTATGGGTCCATCAGCAGGAAAGTGTGAGTCCACTGTACACATGACCACAGAGACACAGTCAGACATGACAAATCAATAAGAATGATATAAAAGAGTGATGTAGATGAGAGTTGTGAAGATGAAGAGAGAGATGATGAGGAGATAATGATGAGAGTAGTGAAGATGAAGACAGTGATGATGAGGAGTGATGAGGAGATAATGATGAGAGTAGTGAAGATGAAGAGTGATGAAGAGATAATGATGAGAGTGATGATGTGGAGTGATGAGGAGATAATGATGAGAGTGTTGAAGATGAAGAGTGATGATGAGGAGATAATGATGAGAGTGTTGAAGATGAAGAGTGATGATGAGGAGATAATGATGAGAGTGTTGAAGATGAAGAGAGTGATGATGAGGATATAATGATGAGAGTGTTGAAGATGAAGAGAGTGATGATGAGGAGATAATGATGAGAGTGTTGAAGATGAAGAGAGTGATGATGAGGATATAATGATGAGAGTGTTGAAGATGAAGAGAGAGATGATGAGGAGATAATGATGAGAGTAGTGAAGATGAAGACAGTGATGATGAGGAGATAATGATGAGAGTAGTGAAGATGAAGAGAGTGATGATGAGGAGTGATGAGGAGATAATGATGAGAGTAGTGAAGATGAAGAGT
>BRDA01090784.1:0-10159 GCA_036984385.1 Crenuchus spilurus
TAGTAGTAGTAGTAATAGGAGTAGTAATAGGAGTAGGAGTAGTAGTAATAGAAGTAGTAAGAATAATAGGAGTAGTAGTAGTAGTCATAGGAGTATCCTGGTAGGCACCTGTATGTGACTGCTGCACCATTTAAAGTAGAACAGGACATTCAAGTAAGAAACATCATCACTGTGGCAGACATTAGGGAAACTTTAACTGAAACCTAGCCAGCAGTAGTGTTACCTACTGTACGATCAAACCACATCACTGTTTCTGACCATCTGCCTTTCATTAAATGTGTCACTATGCTAAGGCTGCCTCATAGTAACTTTGTCTCCCACCTTGGCCACCCCTGCAAAAAAAAATTTTTGGATCAGCCCCTGGTCTTTTCCATGACTTGTTCATGGTTCTTCTGATTGTATCCAACCATCTTGTTCCTTGTTCTCCTCTTCCCTTTTTGCTTTCAACTGGTGCAGTATCATTGTCTTGTCCACTGAGCCGATTCTTCTACAAATGTCAGTAATAGCTTCAGTTTGGTTGTCTGGGCTTCAAGTGAGAATTGATTTGGTCAATAATCCATTTCTTCACCATCCAAGACACCCTCGAAAGTCTTCATCAACTCCAAAGTGCAAAGGCATTGATATTTTTCTTGTCCCATGTGTTTATTGTCCAATTTTCACATCCATAAAGAACCACAGAGAAGATCATAGCCTGCACAATTCACATCTTCATAGAAACAAATCTCATTTCAAACTCCATCCATGAACTAATGAAAAAATGAAAGTATTTTTTATCTTGTCAATGAAAAAACGTATCTGTGATATTAGGTGTTAAATGGATATTTCCTGAGCTGTTATGTAGTGGAAAGTTGCTCAACATTGAAGTATTCTCTGTAAACTCGCTCCATGTCTCTCAAAAGTGTAAGGTTTGTAACATTCAGAGACTTTTAGTCTTCTGTTTGATGTTCATGGAAGTGCAGCCTTAGGTTTTGTGATGTTCCAGTTATCTGCTTGGTTTAGTTTGATGGCTGGATGGAACTGAACTATTTTCAGCAAAAAAAGGGAAACGCTAATTTCTTTGCCCTGTCCAATAAAGCACACAGTCACATTTAGGACGGCTGGTAATCAGGTAATGGATGTATATGAAGTGTTCAGGGAAAGGCCGTTTCTCTGTGGTGTAGCCACTCAAACACACATTGAGATGATAACAGTGTGAAGATAAGTGTGTGTGTGTGTGTGTGTGTGTATTTATCTGTCTGCAGATTAGTGCTCAGACACTTATATATGAGAGAGAGAGAGAGAGAGAGAGAGAGAGAGAGAGAGGGATACACAGCCTGACAGATACAAGTAAGTGAGTGGCAGGTAGAGAAACAGAAGAGGAAAGAGAAAGAAAGCAAGTGTAAATAGAGAACTATAAAGAGGAATAAAAAGAGAGAAAGTGATGGAAAGAGAGATAAGATGCATGACTGATGGAGAGACAGGTGGAAAAAGAGGTAATGTGAGAGAGAGCCAAAGAGAGTGAGAGAGACAGATGGAAAAAGGAAGAGATGGATTAAAAAGAGAGGGAGAAACAGAGAGGCAGACAAAGACAGACAGATAGAGAGATGAGAGAGAGAGAGAATAAACAGATAGAAAGGGATGGACTGAGAGAGAGAGAGAGAGAGAGAGAGAGAATAAACAGATGGAAAGGGAACACACACACAAATAAGTGTGTTTTTTGTTTGTTTTTGGAAAACAACTTTGTAAAATTAAAAAGAAAAATCTGAGAATTGTAAATGATTTTTTTTAACTGACAATCACAAAGAAATGATGTCTGAAGTTTTCACTTACCAACCTAATTGTGTTTTGTGGATTTAAGTAGATTTAGTACAGTCCATTCATGCTGTTGTCTGATTCTTAATACATTTCAGCAGTAGACAGATCTGCACTACAGGAAAGCCAGTTAAGCACAAACACAGTGTCTATGAAGTCACACTGTGGGGAGAATGAGGTCAGGGACTGTTTTACTGAAAGATCCTGAACTTCACAGAATGAGATGCCACCTTGAAGGCAGCAGATATCTCATTAAAATCTCAATATATGTCTCCACGTCGCAGTCACCCCCACATGGCAGAAGTTGGCTTTTGCACCTTTGGCTGGTCTGGTCTGACTGGTCCCTGTCATCTTTAGTATGGAGAAGTTGATGTATGTTGGGACCTGTTTTTCAGACTATCTGGGAAGAACTTGGACCTTGAGAACTCTATAAAGAATTGATGTATGGTTTTCTACTCGTGTGATAGAGTATTAGGTTGCTTTTCTTGATGCAGTGGTGATCTGCTTAAAGTGATAACAGTTTTCCTAAGTGTTCTTGAGCTTATATAGCTATATTTATTAAAGGAGATTGATGGTTTCTCATGCAGTGCTGCTTGAAGGTCAAATACATTCAGCGGTGGTTTCCAGCCTTGCATGCATGGACTGAGGTCTCTCCAGATTCCCTCAATCTTTTGTCAATATTTAGCACTATAAATGGGGAAAGATCTAAATCATTTACTGTTTGATCATTATGAGAGGAAGTTCGACACAAAAGTGAAGTGAAAGTGACACATTGACCAATGTACTTTCACTCCGAGGAGTTTGACCTACGCATTTAAGCCATCCATGAAGCGAAACACATTCACACACTAGAGAACTAGGGATCAGTGAGCACACTTGTAGTCAGCCTTATCTACAGCACCTGGGGAGCAGTTGCGGGTTAGGTGACTTGCTCAGGGACATTTTAGTTGGGTCTTGTTTGTGGGCTTGAATTAGCAACCTTCAAGAAACAACAGTTTCCTAGTGCTGGGCGATAAAAAGATATCAATTTTTTTCACGATAATTTTTTCCTCGATGACGATGATAAGCCGGGACAATAGAATTCGATAAGCATTAACGTTCATTTCCATTTCACATTACAATATTATGTTCTGGCAATAAGCATTTTAATATTTTAAATAGTAACATTTCATGTATTTAGTCTGATGTTTTTAGAAAGATGTTGTTTAAAACTATGACTGTGTTAGAAAATTTAATATCGTGATAATTATCGAGACTGATCATCCATCCGTCCATTATCACACCCGCTCAATCCTTATCAGGGTCACAGTGAGTCCTCTACCCCCTCACTGGGCACAGGGCAGGGCATTACACTTTCAACTAAGCCCAGGACAGGGCGCCAGTCCATCGCTGGGTGACACACACACATACAGACAATTTTAGAGTACCAGTTCACCTGACCTCCATATTTTTGGACTGTGGGAGGAAATCTGAGACCCCGGAGGAAACCCACGCAGACACGGCGAGAACATGGAAACTCTGCTCAGATGGGGACTCGAACCCAAGACCTCAGCACTGAGAGGCGAACGTGCTAACCACTAAACCACTGTGCCACCCCAAAAAAGCCACAAGCCCATTCCTGACTGCACTGACTGAGAATCAAACCTGGACCTCCTTCGTGGCAGGTACAAACCCTACCACTGTGAATGGTTAGCCAGTCCTTGTTTGCCTTTGGTGGATACCAAGCCATGATACATTCACTTGTTGATTCAGCTGTTTCATTGCGTAAGGTTTCAGCTGAACATTGTATAAAGTTTTTGCTCTTTTTTTGCTCTTGTCCAAGATTGTTTCCCAAGAACAATCTAGTTGGTCAGCAAAAACATGAAGTTCAAGAGAATTAACAAATGACAGATTCTTGTTTTTTGACCAAAATGTCCCAACATTTCCCGAAATGAGCTTTGAATGTATAAACAATCTGTAAAACATTCTTTTGACATATGAATATTTGAAAAGTAACACTTTCTTTCTATAGTTATATATACATGTATACATAATGGTTTAAAAAATAATTGTGCAAATTTTGTGCTTAATTTCAAGTTGTGCATTCTGCATGTAAAGATTTACAAAAGAGCAAATAACCTTTCAGCTTTAGATAATAGAAAGTACTGAATATGTGCTAGATTGTGTTATAGGTTAGCCAGCACAGTGTTAATATCTAAAAATACTGAGCAAAACAGCTATTTAACTTCAAAGTACATCAGAATCAGCTAAAAAATTCTGATCTGTGCATCCCTAATCGCCAGCACTGCTGCAGCTCTGCTATAGTTATCATTCAGAGTATCTCTCTGCTCTGAGCCCTCTGACTTCACACACACACACACACACACACACACACACACACACACACACACACCATTATCCACCTGCTGCACGTACACACACAGAATGGAAAGGGATGGAACTATAAAAGTGACCTTGATTCGTTCAAGAGCAAACCTGAGGTTCCCACCAGCACAAAAAGTGTATGACACAGATAGAGCAGCTGAAAAAAATATTTGCCATGGCACAGTGGCTGATGTGATGGACTGTGGAGAAAGAGAGGGAGAGATGAAGACACAGACATAACCAGATGTCTATACATAGACCACATTTACAGCTGGATATTTCATATGTCATGGTTATCAGAATTGGAGTCAGATAAATGCTCCCAAGTTGTGTCAAAAACAGAATCACTTCAGGAAATGATTTGAGGCATTTGATGAGCAGTAACTTTCTTGCATGGTGTCATTTCAGGCTATGCAGTGTAACAGTCTTAAAGGTGGATGTAGATACTTCACCAGTTCCATGCTTGTTGTCTTTGGGCCATGAGGCATGGGACTTAATTTCTGCCGCCTTTGTGAACAATGTAGGTTTGTGTCATTTTTTTTATTTTCGCATACAGTTGTTTTTACCATCACTTGTGGTACCTTTAGTGTTTGGAAATCGCCCCCAAGGAGGATCCAGGCTTGTAGAGGGTAATGTTTATTTGTTTTTCTGAGGTCTGACTGATGGATTTACCCAACATGTCAAGAACCAAAAAGTCCAAATTGACTGTAAAGGTATATACAATCACAGGTGCAATAAGTCAGCCAGACGTTTTTTAAAGGTCATCAAACCAATTTCTGACAATCACCAGACTGTTTAAAAAGTGTATCAATCTGGTGTATGTAACTTTTGAGCCCGTGAAAGACTAAAATCAAAATATTGTGACATGAAGTATGCAGAGTTGTAAAAAATGGTGTCCTGATTGTTGTGTCTCCGTGTCCATTTGTTTACCTTTGGTCTGAGTGTTCTTGTGTTTTCCTCCTGTCTCCACCCCATCACGCCCACCTTATATTCACCTGTCAGTCGTTTCTCAGCCCTGCACGATGTTTCAGCCCTAATTTGTCTAAATGTAGTCTTTAGTCCGTTATTTGTCAAAGAATAGTCATAATTGATTGAAAGTTTGTCAACAGGTTGTCTGTTTCTTGCTTGTTTCACTCTGTTTTGGAGTCTAAATAATACTTCACTATGCTTGCACAAGCCTCCAATCTCTCCACCACTTCCATTACTGACACTAGGTGTATGTAGCCACCGTGGCCTGGTGGTCAGGGATCTGGTCTTTGATCCTCAGGCAGGTCATGACTGAAGTGTCCTTGAGGAACACACCTAACCCTCAACTGCTCCCTGGATGCCATGGATAGGGCTGCCCACCGCTTCCAGCACATGTTCTCTCTGTGTGTGTTTCACTGGTGGCTTAAATGCTTCGGTGTGTGAGTAAATTAAATTACAACACATTTGTTGTACTTTATGTATTTTCGTGTGTCTGAGATAATGTATATTGTGTTATTTTGTGGCCCAAGTACACTATTACAAATGCAAAGAACTCAAAGTAGAGGTAACATAGAGGCACATTTCTAACACATTACATTTGACTGTATAAATGAAGAGGGCTGCAGTCAAGTCTGCTGAGAAATGTAGTAAATTAATGAGCTGTAGGTTGAAAAGTTGTTAGCTTTTATAGCATCATTTCATGATAGTGTTCCTAATAGATCTGTATTACTATACCCTCAAAAAGATGTTGTCTAGGATAATAAACTATCATATAAGCCTGTGTGTGCACACACATATATGTTTTTGTTTCATACGTTTGCTCAGTACTGGAATTCACTGCATACTTCTACAAACAGGATTTACAGAGCACAAGTTTAAGCCTGGATTTTCTCTCCAGCTCCACTGGGAACATGCAGGCTGAGCTGAATATATTACCTCAGAGCATTTACTTTTCATTCAGGTGCTAGCGCTTAGCACACAGACAGTTTCTCCTCACTTCTTAGAGATTTCACGAAAGAACAGAGCACACTATTAGCGGTGCAGTGCAGGATAAAACCTGTTGGAGATTTTCTCAATCGTTATCATATAAACTTGCTCACACACAAGCTGTCTTGCTGTCTTCTTTCATTGTCTGTCTGCTTATCTGTCTTTCTCGAGTTAACTGTTGTTGGTCAACTATCAACCAGATTACAGACCTGATCTCAGTGACTTGGGGGATGGTATGATTGTTGGTGTCAAAAGGGTTGGTTGGAATATTTCTATAACTGCTGATCTCCTGGTATTTTCATCCACATCTCTAAAGTTTGCTCGGAATGGTACGATAAAGACAAATCAGAAAGCAGTAGTTTTGCAATAAAGACTCATGAACAGGAGTTTGAGAATAGTGATAGTTTAATTCATGTTAGGATATACAATACAGGATAATTGAACAATGAATTATAGTACAAGCCCAGTCACAAGGAAAATCTCCTAGACTCCTACAGCTGAAGAGAGAAACCTTGAGGGGAACGAAGGCTCAGTGGGGCAAACTCATCCTTCTCAATCTGGACTTTCAGAAAAATATTGTTGACAGTTAAAAATTGAATTAAAGAATTCGAGCCTTTAGCGTAGGCCCTGTCCATGGCCTGCAGTTCAGTCCCCAGCAGATTTTTTCGATGATGCCAGGGGCAGAGCCTATCCCCTGGCTGCAGGAATTGGACCAACCTGGTGGTAGTGGGAGGAAGGAGGGCAATGTGTCCAGCACAGTTTGATGATTTTTTGGCTCTGACACTACAATTAAACTTGGTAATTACATGCTAAGTTGAATCAGATATGTTTGATCAGGAAGAGCACCAAACTGTGCAGGAGTCCAGCCCTCCAGGACTGGAGTTTAACACCCCTGCTTTAGGCAGATGGGCTACAGCAACAGAAGACCACATCAGGTTCTACTTCTGTCAGCCAAGAACAGGAAGCTGGGGCTGCAGAGGCCAAAGACTTGCCAAAACTCAACAGTTGAATACTGGAAAAATGAAGCCTTGTCTGATGAATCTTGATTTTTGCTGAGGCACACAGATGGTGGGGTCAAGATTTGCCCCCAACAGCATGCATCCATGGATTCAACCTGCCTTGTGTCAACAGTCCAGACTGCTGGAGGTGGTGTAATAATCTGGGGAATGTTTTCTTGGCACATTTTAGGCCTGTTAATACCAATCAATCATTGCTTGATTGCCACAGTCTATTTGAGTATTGTGGCTGACCATGTGCATCCTTTTATGGCCAAAACCATCTTCTATTGGCCAATTCCAGCCTGATAATGCACCATGTCGCAAAGCAGAAGTCGTGTGAAACTGGTTTCTTGAAAATCACAATGAGTTTAATGTTCATCAGATCTGAATCCAATAGAAAAACTTGGCATCTTGGATGTGGCAAAACAGGTGATTCACATTATGAAAGTGCACCTGAAAAAGCTGCAGGAATTACATGATATGAACTTGTCAACATGGACCAGAATCACAAATGAAAGTTTCCATCATCTTGTGGAAGAAAGGCTGTTTGGGAGCTAAAGCAGGCCCTACCCAGTATTAGTGTAATGTACCGAATAAGTGTATGAGTGTGTATATATCTACATGTACACTCACGTGCACACACACACACGGCATAGACCTGATACATGCATTATATTCACTTGTGTAATACTGAGTAAAAATACACCTAAACCTAAACTTAACCTTAGCAACCCAAGGTTAATACTTCTGCTCTTTTCATTTTTTACATTTGTAATGAAAATGGCACGTCTTGTGAGGACCAATAAAATGTCCCCACTTTTACAGATCTGTTCAGTCCCCACCAAGGAGAATTGCAAGGACACACACACACACACACACATTGAAGTAATATGTTTAGATTGTATTGACTTCACAAGGTGTAACTTTAAAGCAATTTTACTAATTAAACCAAATTACACTTGATTGTCCTTAACCATCAAGTTGCACAAAAGTGATGCTGCATACAACTAGTTGCATGAAACTTGTAATGTGTAAAGTCACCATGAAAGTTTCAATGCGTATTACTCCTAAACACATCATTTTTTTTACATTTTCCCTACAAATGATGGAATGTAGTCACTGTAAGAAACTTTAGATTTTTATAAATCTTATACAAAATATTATTATTTTTTATAAAATCTTGTACAATAGCAGAGAAAATGACCCCCAATCTTTCTCTCATCTCGGTGATCAAGGCAGTTCCGACCTTGGTAAAGACTGTGAAAAGTGGAAAAAGTCTTGCCTCAGCATCTCAACATCATCTCATACATATACACACTGTTAGCGTCCTCCATTCTATTCTTATTCATCACTGTGCATTTTAAAGGTAGCTAGGTATGCACCTGATTAATAAGTGCGTTCTTTGTTGCATTGCTCCACTTTTTAATGAACTTCAGAGTTTCCTCTGCGTCTTTGGGAAAAGGAGAGGGCTTTTGTGAGTTGGGGAAAATCTTAATTAAAGTGTGTTTGTTTGCACCTGTTAAGCAGGGACGTTCGAGTAAATAAACTTCATTATCCACACAGGCATGGACTAAACTCTAATCAGCTTCTTATTCAAGCTTATCCGAGTGTCAGTGCCTCTACTGTTTTGGTAGAACGCCAAATTCAAAAAGTAATTTACTGGGTAATTTTTCCTGGAATCCTACTAAGTAATATAACAATGCCTTCAGTCCTTCTGTTTCTTTCACTGGTTGATCAATTTAACAGCCCCACATTTTCCTTCATTTCATTGTGCACCAAAATGATCGTCAAATTATCTTCCACACTTTTATTCCTTAGAATTAAACAGGCTGCACCTTTAGCACTGATATATGCATATGACCTGTGTCCTGATTGGCTTTCCTGTAATATGACTCATTGAGAAAACAGTCTAAGCTTTAATTCTCAGCATAACTTCAACATTACTGAGCATGGTTAAACTTTTGTAGGGTGAATATGGGGAAATAAACCAACGAGCTGCTTCATTAAAACCACCTCAATGACCATTTTATCAGCTCCACTGATCATACAGATGCACTTTGTATTTCTACAATTACAGACAGTAGTCCATCTGTTTCTCTGTATACTTTATTATCCTCCTTTCACCTGTTCTTCAATGTTCAGGACCCTCACAGAGCAGATATTATTTGGGTGGTGGATCATTGTCAGCGCTGCAGTGACACTGATGTGGTGGTGGTGTGTTAGTGTGTGTTTCTGCAAACTTTGTGCTTGTCATCCTCTTCTTCACATCCATTTTTCTTCATCAGTGGTATCAGGACGCTGTTAGTGGGATATTTTTTAGTTCAGCAGTGACACTGAGGTGTTTATAAACTCCTCCACTCCTACCGACGTAACATGATGATCCAGCACCAGAATAATATCTGCTCTGTGGGGGTCCTGATCATTGAAGAACAGGTGAAAGGAGGTTAATAAAGTATACAGAGAAAAAGATGAACTACAGTCTGTAATTGTAGAACTACAAAGTTCTCCTGTATGATCAGTGGAGGTGCACTTTCCTCTGAGCGTGTTGGTTCCCCAGGGACAGTGTATCAAGCGGTAGTTTGAAAAGAGGAGGTGGCTGTATCACATGCAATGGAGGAGGCGTGTGCATGTCTTCACCCCCCCAGAGTCAGGGACAGTGCAAAGTGATGGGGAGAGCCACTAATGGGTTGGGTTAATTGGCAACTACCACACTGGGAAAGGGAGAAAATTGGCAAAAAATGTAATAAATAAATAAAAATAGACAATGAGTTCACAGAGATAAGGTTGCTGGATGGTGTTATTTTTTTGTGACATCACAAAAAATCTAAACAAGCTGTTTTGGTAGACTAATCTCTATGTATGAACCATGAGCACTACAAAGTGAATGGTATGTTTTGAAACAATATTTAGAAATGGCATCAAACTTTTATTTTTATCAAGGAAAATTCATTTTTTCTATGACATTGCCCTTCAACAATGGATTGAGCCTTAAGAGGGATTTTAATTTCATTTTCTTTCTCCCTGTGTTTGATTGGATGCCTCCTTGTGTACTT
>BRDA01090786.1:0-38328 GCA_036984385.1 Crenuchus spilurus
TTGACATTTGCCATCTCCACATCATTGCATTCAGTTTTTATTCACAATTTGTTTAGTGTCCCAACTTTTTTGGAATCCGGTTTGTATTATATATATTATATATAATCAATGGTGATTCTCACATGGCTCTCCAATGACACAACTGTCAGATTTCTATTTTCAGAGAACACATTTGATTGAGTCAAGCTACTTAACATTAACTCACTCAAATTCAGTTGTTCTTTCAAGCTGTCCAGAAAGCTATGGTAAATGTTCACATAAGGTAGGGGTGTCAAACTCCAGTCCTGGAGCGCCGGATTCCTGCAGAGTTTGGAGATCTTCCTGATCAAACACACCTGATTCAGCTCAGCAGGTAATGAGCAGGTTTAATTGTAGTGTCAGAGCAGAGAAATTGCCAAACTCTGCAGGAATCCGGCCCTCCAGGACTGGACTTTAACACCCCTGACATAAGGTGAAGAAAATACATGTACATGGCACCATCTAGTGGTACACTGTTATATTACCATGTCATTTGTGATCCTTAACTTCCAAACTTGAACACGAGTTTCAGCAACTCCACTTTTTTAAAACTGTTTTAACAGCTTGTTACATTGTTTTCAAAAGGAGAACGGAGTACAAATGTACAAAATAATATGCACATATCTGGTATTGTGAAACAATGCTGCTAATGAATCCCTCTTTGCACCCATTTATATCAAGCCTAACTTCAGAAGCCAAGTTCTCCAAGCAGAGCCAGAATATGTATCTGATTAAAATAATAAAAGAACTGATCTCGGCCCATAACTCTATATGACATCATTTACTGAAAGTGGTCTATTTTCCATCCCTCATGATATTGGGTCTGAGGCATGCAATGATGATGAAATCCAAATGTCGGGTTTCTCTACATATACACACACCTCACAAAAAAGTTCATAACTTTTAGGCCAACCTAATGGTTGTTAAATTTCGACTCATCTGTTTTCAAGCAAGTAAAATGCATCACTACAGTGTTAGCTCAAATAATTATTTAATTACATACACTTACAACAAACTTGAAACATCACAGTGACTCCATAGCAACAAATTCTTACAATCTCCTTGATTATGTCAAATACGATTTCCCACACACCTCTTATTCCTGTGCTAGCTGTTACGGGACTTGATAGTAACAACAAAAGGGTCATTTGTGCGTTTTTGCAAGAAGAAAATCAAGAGTGAATGTGATGTGTCATGTCTACTTCTTGGCAGCTTTAAAGCGCTCACTAACATTTTCCCAGTTTACAATGTTCCACATGGCCTTTACATAGTCTGGTCTGACATTTTTGTACTGAAGGTAGTATGCATGCTCCCACACATCAATGCCAAGTAACGGGATGAGACCTAGAATTCAAAATGGAAGACAAGAGAGAAACAGGAATGGGAAAAGGTCAGAAAGTCACCCTCTACACCTCCTCTTATCACCTAAAATCCCATGTGCCACTGATTTTTCCATATGCTATGTCAGAAATACCTACCTGTGGTTCCCTGCAGCGGATCTTGGTTAGCACATGCAGCGATTCGTAGTCTCCCATTTTCTTTATCAAAGCCCAGCCATCCCCATCCTGATCCTTGTACTGCCACAGTAGCAGCAGACATCCTCTCCTTCAACTTCTGGAATGAGCCAAAGTCACGCTTAATGGCCTCCATAAGCTCACCTAGGGGAAAGCAAGAATATATTCAAGTTTGCAATTATTTTTACATATTTAGAATCTTATGAACTTCCACCAAAACACAAAAACAGTAATGCCAAATGTCTGTGACATCACAGCTTGGGTACAAAACTGCAGTGATACCAATGAGCAAATGTGGTTGATGGAGAACAAAGGAAATATACTGCATCTCACCCTGTGGTTCTCCTCCACCATTTGGGGACAGATTTGTCCAGAAAATGGTGTGATTGATGTGGCCACCCCCATTAAATCTCAATGCTGCCTGAAGAGCCACTTGTGTCGTCACATCACCTGTAAGACACCACCTATATTAAAGTGTTGCTGACAAGAATGTCATATATTACTCCCAATCATTCATTTTAGATAAATGAATGATAGGAAGAGAATTGTCCCAACATTAAGCAATAATCTTAAACTTATACAAGATTATTATTTAGTTTTTGCATTTATACACCACTGACACTTTGACAGTATTTCATTACAGTATGATAAAGTCTGATTTACCTTTGGCCAATGCCTCTTGATATTTCTCTTCAGTAACGTTAAGATTGTTGACATATGTTGCATGGTGTTTGCTATGGTGAAGCTGCATGATCTCAGCACAGATGTGGGGCTCAAGTGCCCCATAGTCATAAGGGAGGTCTGGAAGTGTGTGCTTTAATCTCAAAGCCAAAGCACCCAGGAGGGGATTCAAAATGGCTGCACTCCTAATGTGAGAGGAAATATAAATGAGAGACACAGAGCAGATTAGAATTAGAGCAGCAAATAATGGACAATTTTCACATTTGTGCAATGCAACCATGGGTTGCATAGCAAAAAGAGATTTTAGCAGTCATACCTCTGTTAAGAAGGGCAACAAGATTACTTAGCATTAGTACTGCAGCATTAATCAGGCATGGTGGTGAACTCAAAGTAGTCTTCACAAATTTGACCGTTTTAAATGAAGTTAACTCACGTTTGACATTGATGTTTACTCATTACTGAGATATAGGCTATAAATTAAAAGGATATAGACTGTAATTAAAGTGCTTATGTGGGATTTAGGTCACTTCCTGCTGAAAAAAAGTGATAGTAACACTACAGGCATTTGCATCAACTGTTATACAGACAACTACCACAGAGCACACTACAAAATTATAAATATATTTATAAAGTCATGACAAATATATTAGGAGATGAAATACAGGTTATTATAGTCATACTGGTATAATACTCATAAATCCATACAGTATTATACAGCTTTTCTTTAAAAGCCTGAGAATTAACAAAAATACACGTTTTAGATCTTTGCTACAACAGTTAACCTGGCAATGCAAAACTATATCAAACTTCATTACATAACATTAAACTGCAAGTTTGTACTACTGCCAGAAATGGCTGACCAACATAACTTAAAATTATATTTGCAAGCTCATGTTTGCTAGTAAGGACTGACTGACATTATAACATACGTTTAGAGACCTAACAATTCGCTAACATTACTTTTAAAAGTCATTCAAAGTGGTGAGGGTTGTACATCGTTGAGACTCATTTACCTAAGTTTATAATGTTAGCTACTACCTACATAAACGCAACGAAGCCAACTTAGCTTATTCCAACTTTCCAATTCCACCTTAAATAGTGCAGCAACGCGATCAGGCGTCTGCCAGCCACAGAACGTATGGCCGAAGCGTTTAAGGTGGAACGGAAAATTTCGATTAAGAAGCTAACTTCACCTCCGTACGCTCTGAAGTCTCAGCAGCTAAGCTAACTGCTCGCACAGTTGTGCTAATAAACGCATGACATTTATCGTCCAGCAGAAATGCATCTCTAAATCCACGTATTTAACTTTACCTGCGAACATGTCCAACTCTGCTCAACATGTTCTTGTTTCGTTTTGAAACAAAACAGTGAACTGATGTATGCGACTACCCGCCTCTATGTCACTCACTCCATTTCAACCTGCCCTTGAAATTTCAACCTAAACATGTAGGAACGTACCATTACTGCATATTTAGGGGTGGCGCAGTAGGATGTATTTTCCCTGCGTATTTTACGTCAATTGAAATGTTAAAATGTACGAAGAAATAATAAGAATCCGACCAAAATGTTCTAGGTGTCAGCTGGTTTATTCAAATGTCTGAAAAGTCGACCATGTGCTGCAATAAAAATAATGTTAACCCCCTCAATCAATTCACGTGATCCACCACATTCGTTCTCTGGCTGCTGGCTGGCCTTTACTGAAGTAACATGCTTTGGAGTTTAAGAGGAAGAATTCGTTTAGATGTTCGTTTCGTACATTTCTATGATATTGTATTTCCGCAAAAATGTATTGGAATAATACCGGGAATTACTATATAACATGGTTAACATTGCATGCGTACAACCTCTATTATGAGTATTGACAGTAGAGGGTGATGTGTATGTTGTATTTACAGTTTGGGACTGGCAGGATTTCTCATTTTAGCCGAGTAACTTAATCACAGTGTCAAAGATACCCGATGCAAAGAACAGCAGGACATTCCTCTTATCCTCAGTTCTGCAGTTCTAAGTGTTGGGCTTAAGCTGTATAAAAAGCTAACTTCGAAACTTGTTTTGTGTGAATACCAGTCTACAGAAAGCTTCTTAGCATACGGGCAATAACAGACTATACAACAACAGGAATAAACCTCATCAAAATTACCATCAAATCAAGTCACATAAAATAAGATAAAACAACAGAACATCCCAAGGAGCAGAAATAGCCTCTATAAAGATCTATAAGCAATTATAAGAACTGATTCATAATACTTTTACTGTCATCTGTAATGTGAATGCAATATTGTCATATGAATCTGTAACACTGGTGTAATGCTCTAGTAACATGTAATTGTGTGAATATTGTCCTTTAGAAATGAGGTGTTGTAATAAAGATGATTCTCTTAAAGGAATACGGGGGGGAAACTATGAGGTATGGTTAATAAATTAAGCAAAGTGAGCAAGATTTATTTTCTTTTGTTGTAAATGTTGTGTGAGTTACAAAGAGAGATACAGTGAGTTGTAGTGCCGGGTAGATTGATACTGAAAAATTGATACTTCAATTTCTATCGTTTATTTTAGAAAATCAATCTTTACATTAAAATATTGATGCTTTAGTAACCAGCCTTACTGCTCTGTTTCTTTCTGGTATTTTTTTACATAAAAGAAGAACTATAACCACCCTCATCACAGTTTTATTTTTAAACATTGTAGTTTTTACGTATTTATTTTATGTTGTTATATCAGGAAATCAATTTTATGTCATTGTAATTAAATAATTTGATATTTTGATCAAACAAAAATGATGCCATTATCTCTGTGCTTGTTATAGCGTTATAATGAAATAAACAATTTGATATCCCGAGATATAAAAGTTTTAATTTCATTATAACAATATATTTATCTATCAGTATATACAATTTAGTCAATTACATCAGGAAAACAATTTTTGATTTGTCATTAATAATGAAATAAATAATGTGATATTTCAATAAAATAAAAATGATTCTGTTATCTTGGGAAAACATTTTATGTCAATATAATGACATTATTTGATATCACAGTAAAGAAGGAGTTACCTCAAGAAAACAATAAATTGACATGTACAGCATTTGGCAGACGCTCTTATCCAGAGTGACATACTTACAACAGTGCTTTGTTTCCATTAAGATAATCATCTCAGCTAGTACAGACAGGTTAGAGTTCAGACTCCAGTTCAGGCAGAAAAAAACAATACTAATTCAAAGAAAAAGGGAAAGATACTCAGAATACAATCATGCTTGTTATATATAGTGTATAACATTTCGATAAAAAAAGTACAATTAAGTCATTAACATAACAAAATGGATTAAAACATGCTAACCCATGACTTCCGTAGCATTGGTATCGGGATATTAATATAAGAATTACTCGGTATCGGATCGTGGAAGATCAGTTTTATCACTCAGCCCTACTGAGTTGTTGAAGTGGTTAACAGGCTTCAGTAGTGTGAGAGGCGCCCCGCCCCTTCAGCCTCTGCGGCGGAACATCCATCGTCCTCGCGGTGATGGCGGCTACGCGGAGCTCGCTTTAAGCTGAAATTTGGTTCTCTTTTTTGTAAAATACGCTCATATATTTGAATCATTTCTGCTTCGTGTCGTGTTACAAGCGGATCGGGTCATCTTGGTCTAACTAATTCAGGGCTTGTAAGTATTGCGGGCGTCTGTTTTTGGCTGGTTTGTAGTAAACAGGCTGTGAGAGCGGAGGGAGAGTCTCTTCCTTTTCCGCCATTTTGTGACAAGAAACGGATAACACACGAAGCCGGCAGGGTGCTAGTTACCAATTTAAATACCAAACGAAAGGTGCAGGTGTGTTTGAATTTGACTTGGCTGTTTGTGAAACATTGAACTCGTGTTCTGCTTTCGCTCATTCAGCTGTTTTGAACGTCGTTTTGCGAGCTAGCGAGCTAACACTGGCTAAGTACTTTACCGCGAACCATTTTCTCTCTTTTTTTAAATTAAAAAATGCAGCTAATGTATGGATGATGCCTCGTATGAGGTACCCACAGGGTACACAAAATAGCGTTACTTCACCAAATTTTAAATGGCTAATGGTTTCATACTGGAGACTTGTGGCTGTGTCCTAAACGCAAGACATGCTGCCTTCTGAGGCCAGATCTCATCTCGTTTATATTAAACTTTGCATTTTAAACCTGGATTAACAGCAAGCTGTCAGTATATCGGCAATGTATTGATGTCTAAGTGTGTTTGAAACGTAAGTCGGTTACAAATGGGTTATATCAGTGATAACTTCTAAGGCACCTACTTAGGCAGCAAGATATCAAGGCATTTACTCAAGTTTCAGACACAGCCTTAGGCTAAATAACGTTAATGCGAATGGAGCCACATCCAGTAGCTACATGTTGAATTAGAACTTTTAGTTAAATTTAGACTTGATGGCTGACTTTTGTTGTTAGACTTTGCAAAATACTCATCTTAATTATAGCTTGTTATTCTTCCCTACAAAACACGTGACTCCGAATATTTGCTTCTGTTGCCCTTTCATGCACCAGAAGCAGCCCTGATGTTACATGTTTTGTTGCGACCACGTAGTATTTCTCATACAATGTTTTTCATCTTGCAGAGATCAAGATGACTAATGAAGAACCTCTCCCGAAGAAGGTGAGCATATTGTTACATTGTCTGATGTGTAGATTATTCCTCCAGTCTTGCTATATTAATGGATATATTTTTTTAATTCAGGTTCGCCTTAGTGAATCTGACATGAAGACCCTGACTAGAGAGGAGCTCTGTACGAGGTAAGACTGAGTTTGTTGCTTTTGATAAAATAATATCCCTTGAAATTCCTTCCTTGTGCATAATGAATTTTTTTCTCATTCATCTTAGGTGGAAACAACATGAAGCCTATGTCCAGGTGTTGGAGGCGAAATATGCCGATTTGAATTGTAAGTCTGTTTTGATAAGCTATTTTGCACACATTTAAATTTGTGTAGCATGTGGGACAGGTTTCCACAGACTGTGGTTGGAGTGTTTCTAGTTTAGTGCATTGCTTCTATGAGCAGTATTTTAATTGCCTGTTGTGTCCGTAGCCAATGATGTTACTGGGCTGAAAGAGTCAGAGGAGAAGCTAAAGCAGCAACAGCAAGAATCTGCACGCAGAGAGAACATTCTGGTGATGAGGCTAGCCACTAAGGAGCAGGAAATGCAGGAGTGTACAGTAAGTACATCTGTCCTACAATTGGCAATCTCTGTAGTCTTCACTTTGGAAATGTGTTAAGTGTAACACATGCCTAAATTGCTTTAAGTATTCAATAGACATTAACTCTGCTTCTGAAGTTAATTTATAATGAAAATATTTTTTTTCTTTAAGTATAAAAGAATAGGACTTACACTTCAGCCTCAGGCAGTTTTTATTTTCACATAATCTTTAATTAGTTGGTTTTATTAAGTTTAATTAGTTAAGGTGAGAATGTCACACTGTCAGGTGTCAGCCTGTCTCAGTAGACTCCTCAACGCTGAAAAGCCTTTTGACAGAAAAGCCAACTTTGTATTACAACAGGTTATTTTAAAAGCTGTATGTTATTAATGCTTTCCGTCTATATGGAAACAGTGTAATGTCATGTCGGGCTTTCATGCCAGTAAAAGTGGTTGAATGAATACCAACGTTAAGGACATCCCAAGATACAAAACAGCCTAATTTATTGTCAGTTTATGCTTTAGGGTGTATTTTGCATCTTTTTTGTGTGTGTTTTTGTTGCCATGCTGTTTCTGTGGCTCATATGCAAAAGCTTATATTGTGCCCGTTCATATTTATCAGCAAGCAGTTTTGGTTTTTTAGCAAACTGTAATCGCAGTAGCAGTACATAGAAAATGAAAAGCTTGGCCACTAACAACTTATGAGCGATTTGCGTGAATTTCTAATCCCAACGGCATCGGTGCATGGGTGTTCATTTTCACGCCTGTTCCAACATTTCTGCATGAGTCCTTTCTCTACACTTCTACACTCTGGGTGGCAGCTTGCGTTGTGTGTGCTTGTTGCAGTCCATCAAATAAAGACTTGTTTGTGTGCTCATATTCACATTAAAGTGCCCTTTTGTGTGGAATTTCATCATCATTTCATATTGACTATAGACTCCAGTATTAAACTTGATCATGATGTGGCAAATTTCGAGGTATTGAAAATAATCAGATTATTGGCTAAAAAATCAATCTTGATGAAACTTGTGATCTACACCCCTATTGGTCATGTATATAACATAAATTTGCTGAGCTGACTTTGGCTCTCATGCTCAACTGTTGTCTGTAATCTTGGGAAATAGTCTTGCCCATTTTGAAACTACTCTCAGTTGCTAATATGCGTTTGTCGACACATGACAATACCTTAAATTATTTTGTTAGGGAAGCTGTCCAGGTTTCATAATTTAATAATTGTGTAGATATCACATCAGTAGAAATAGTTCATCAATAGACAGATGTGCTTTCAGTCACTTAAATGAAATGTTAATTGCAGCTATGTCTTTGGTGTTGAGAACATTGTAAAGGTTCATGAGTGACTCCATCAACACTGGGCGTTACCACAAGACAAGATGCTTCAAATCCTTGAATCTGTTCTGAGTACTGATTAGATTTTTTTCTTTCTAAAGTTCTTTTCTTGTTAACAGCAATGTAATTTTAGAAATTGAGTCTATTTTATCAATTGTTTGCATTAAGTCTCAGTTTTCAATCACAAGTTTCTTCTGAGAATTGAAATGTAATATTGAGTCCATTCTTACATGCAGTCTAAAATAATGTCTCCACTTGCAGACCCAGATCCAGTATCTGAAGCAAGTCCAGCAACCCAGTGCGGCTCAACTGAGATCCTCCATGGTGGACCCAGCCATCAACTTATTTTTCCTCAAAATGAAGGCCGAACTGGAACAGACTAAAGACAAACTGGAGCAAGCCCAAAATGAACTGAGTGCCTGGAAATTTACACCTGATAGGTAAACTAAAATAACTCCCCCCTCCAAACAAAAGTCAAGACTTTCCTGACTCACCCCCTCACTTTCTCCACTGCAGGAGTGCAGATAATGGTGGGGGAAGACTGAAATGCTATGTTCACAACAAGACTCAGACTTAAAAAGCCAAAGACATTTTTTCTCTTGTACAGTGCTGCTATTATCATACTGTAATGTAAAAGTGAAACAGAACAGAAACTGAAAAGACAGTTTGGTCAGGTGACACTTTCAGCTTTCTCTTCCCCACACCCCCTCATGGTACAGAGGCCTGAAGGAATCGGGACTGTTCCTGAAGAGGTGGTCACGCCGGAAACAACCCTTCCTTCCAGCCCCAACATCCCATGTTAGACAGTTTGCTGTAATAAAATCGTTGGCGGCCATTGAGAGAGACTTGAGCAAGGCGTTTGCTCTGGAGCTGATTGAACTGTAGTCTAAAAATCAGTGATTGAACATTTAAAACATGACCCCCATAAAATATGTTGTACAGGACTATTTCCCCTCTTTTATCTTTTCTGAATGTAGATCTCCCAAGACTCTTAAGACTCTGGGTAAGACCTTAGAAGCAGAATGGTGGAGGGGAACAGTAGAGTGATGTTATACAATAAGAGGAGTT
This sequence comes from Crenuchus spilurus, assembly GCA_036984385.1. NCBI lineage: Eukaryota > Metazoa > Chordata > Actinopteri > Characiformes > Crenuchidae > Crenuchus > Crenuchus spilurus. Next base: position 9,797 of record BRDA01090786.1, read on the forward strand.
AACAAGCCTAAGACTCTGGGGGGAGGACCCTTTGTAATGGTGTAATGCTTTGGGGAAAGAGTAAGACCCCCTTGGTCTTCAAAGACTTTGGTTAATGTCCATCTCACCGGTGCAAGAGACGGTACAGTGTTTTAACTTTTCCTTTTCAATTTTTTGTGTTCATAATTTTTATATTTTTGCTGTTTTTGTTTGTTCTTGGAAAAAAATGCTCTTTGCACTTTCAGCAGTGTGGTTTTGAACAAGAAAATAATGGAAAAAATCCATGCAATTGGCTTTCTATAAACAGTAGACCTGTTAATGACTGAGGATGCAGATACACTGCTGCAGATGCAATTTTTTATTTCAATGTGAATGCTTGTGTCTTAGATTTCTAAACAAGCTGTTTACATGTATGTCTATGCTTATATGTCCTTTGATCACAAAAGTCTAGCAGTTTAAAGATAAGTGCATGTTGAATTTTAGGTTTGACACTGCTTTTATTAGACATTCTCCTTGTGATACCTTTTGGTTACAGAGCTGTTCAATGTAATTGTTAATCATTTTTATTCAGCTCATACAAATGATTTAAATGCTTTAGGTCCTGATGTTGGAAACTTAAAAATGAGATTCTTGTGCATGGCTGAAGGTTAGGAATGGTCATCTCAGCTGAGACATAATCTCTTCATTTTCATTGAGCTTCTGATTTCACTTTCTGCATATTAGATACACTGAAAAGGTCTCAGATTGTGTGATGTATATGGGCAGCCACTTACATTGCCACCTGTTTGTCTCCAATGTTAACATTTCAGCAGGTAGTACTTATGGGTTTAGGGTTTCATTTGATCTTACAGTGGCAATTTTATTTTAGTTTTATGATCAGTTTACCCAGCAGTGTTATGCACTTTCAAAATATGAGTTCTTATCAGAACAAGTTACAATAAGTAATGACTCAATTCATTTTAAGTACTTTGCCATTTCCATTTTCTCGTGATTTTCAATCAATAATTTAAGTGGGCATGTAAATCTGCCTTTAGCACTGCATACTTTGATGTACATAAACTACCTAAAATGGCTCTATGTCTCTGCAGTTGTAACCTTTAAAGGTCACTAGAGGCTATAATGGGGAAATTAAAACACTGGTTGGGACACTAATTATAGTTGTCTGGCATTTGTAGTTCAGTGGCATTTCATGCATAACCATTTAAGAATGTATTGAACAAATTTGCCACCAGCATATTTTATTGAGCTCTTATTAGAATTTGAAGATAGTACCAGGTATACATAGGGATTCTCTGCTACCTTAAGTTGTTACATAATCTGTATCTTGAGCCTCTGTTTTTAATTTTAAAACGCCACGTCACTAAGGTTTGTTGAATGTTACCTTTTGAAAAGTTTCTTGCTGAAACTTAATATTTGGATTGCTTCAGTCTTGCATTATTTACTTTACATCTAATTGTGTTTCACAACTGGTATAGCTATTTCTGTTAGTTTACCATAATTGTTCATCAGTCATACATCATTTTGAATGTCATAGGTCATCATTTTCTATTGACCAGTGTGTTCATGGGACTTACCCCCGTGTTGCCAGTGGTTGGCAATTGGTATGGCCATCCGTGTTTTGCCTTTGGATATGTTCACCATGTGATGTCAGACTTGTCTCCCTTGCAGCCAGACTGGTAAGAAGCTGATGGCGAAGTGTCGCATGCTGATCCAGGAGAACCAGGAGCTAGGCAGGCAGCTGTCCCAGGGCCGCATTGCTCAACTAGAGGCTGAACTTGCACTACAGAAGAAGTATAGTGAAGAGCTCAAGAGCAGCCAAGATGGTAAGGAGATTTTTCTACTTTTGGTAAAAAAAGTTAGTTTGATTTTACAATTTTGTTTTCTTTATTACATAGAGCTGAATGACTTTATTATTCAGCTGGATGAGGAGGTGGAGGGCATGCAGAGTACCATCCTGGTTCTTCAGCAGCAGCTGAGGGAAACAAAGCAGCAGCTTTCTCAGCAAGCCCAGGCCCCGGGCGCCTCTAGTGGAGCCGGTCCCAGCAGGACTTCCCCTTCTCCCCCTTCTTCTTTGGAGCCACCCACTCAAACTGATGCAGCTCCCACCACCAGCTCTGTTGGGGGGAAAGACTGCGGGAGGGTGTCCAACGGACCCTCCAACGGGAACTCGTCTCAGAGAGGTGTATCTGGGTCTAGTCTGTACCGGGAAACGAGCAGTGCAGATGAGGATTACCCACCATCGCCCTCTGTCTCCAGCCCTGCTCATGGGGGTGTGTCAAAACTCTCCAACCACTCTGAGGATGCAACAAGCCAGGGCGGAGGGGAAGGATATGTGACTCAGCTGAGTGCAGGTTATGAGAGCGTGGACTCTCCGACAGGCAGTGAGACGTCAGTGACCCAGCACTCCAACGACACAGACTCCAATGCTGATTCCCACGACGTTGCTGCTGTCTCCAAAAGTAATAGGACAACAGGCACACGTCATGGGGCTCAGAATGGCCTGGACTCGACTTCAGCTGCTGCTACGGTTGCCACCAACTCATCAGTAGCCTCTAACACCTTCACAGGGTCGATTTTGTAATATTCTTAAAATGTGTTTTTCGTTTTTGTTTTTTTATACTCATGACAAATGAAAATAAGCCACACGTCTAGGGCCAGTTAGTTTTTGCTTAAGAGATCCAAGAATGAAAGTCCAGGACATAGTGTTTTTTTGTTTTTGTTTTTTTTTAACCACTGTCAATTTGGATTGTTTTGCAACATTTTCAGAAATTTTATGTTAAGCAACATAACAATGAATAGGTTTGATTGGATGGTGTTTTCCCTTTTTTAAGGTTTTAAAACTTCCTCTCTTTGCAGCCTCAGCCATTTGAACACCACTTTCTGTACACTTTCTTTGCTCATTCATTAAAAAAGTGTTTAGCAACTTTTGTTGTATACATAATGCTTGATTAAGTCATAAAGCTGCAAGTTCTTTCTTCACTTGGCCATACTGGTTCAGAGAATGTCTAGTTTTTTTGATGTTTTAAAATTTTCTGTTCCATCCCTTGAAGAGATGTTTTGTTTAATTTGTGTGTAGATTTTCTGAACTGTATCTTGTCAGATTCATATTCTGATTTCAATTCATTTCATGTACTGACCAAATATCAATAAAGGCTTTTAATGACACTAGACTATACTGGGTGGAATATAGATGTGAAATTTCTTCAAAAATGCATATGAAGTGATAACTTATGCCAACAAGGACTGTAGTATTATAAACAGGAGATATTCAAAGCCTGGTGGAAATGATTTAATATTCTAAAAGAAATACAACACACTGTGGAATCTATCCACTAAAGACTAACCCTGCAGAGGTGTTTTGAGAGCTAGATCAGGGGAAATCCAAGTGGTCATCCAGACCGCTAGATGGTGTAAGAACACAGCAAGAAAGCCTTTCCAGATTTTGAGTCGATGGTCCTTACAAACAAATGGTAGCAGCAGCATGCTAATCAGGATTTTCTGTGGGAGGGCACTAACCAATAAATGGACAGGGACTGAGCTCATAGCGAGGATTCTTCACCAAAAATCAACATCTAACGGAGGAAAATGAGCACCGAGCCAGTTGTAATAGTGTCCGCTGCCAGGACCCCTATAGGTAATGTGACTTTACATACTTCTCACTGTTTTTAGCCGGTGTTGAACTTGCTGTGGCTGGTTGACAGGTTGAACAAGGAAGTAGTAAACGTCATATATTTGTATATTAAAAAAGACAAACACTACACGTTATGCTTAATGTTTTTATTCGCTGTTGTAATTGTAAGTTCGTATATTTTGTATTTTAATCAGCTAATGGCATAATCTCGTTATCCTGTGTTGTCTGTCAGCGCGCAGTTGTAAAGCCGCGCTCTCATTGGTTCATTAACGTTACGTCTAGTTTACTTCGTCTGTGATTGGCTGCTTAGCTGTAGGACCATGACGAGCAGCTCCTCCGATTGGCCAAACGTGAACCACTGCTGATGATCTGAGTAAAGAGTTCAGTGACGTTGGTTATCGAATCAATGAGAATGACGTTTATCAGAGCATTAAATTATGGGGCTGGCTTTTTGCTGTGCTTCTGTGACCCCTTAATTTGCAGTGTTCAACTAAAGCGTCCCACCTCTCATTTTTAACCTTGAATAACAGTCTTAAATTATTACAAATTACTGAAGCTAATATAAAAAATAGATATTAGTGAAAATATGTCTCTATTATTACAAATGTTGCCTAATTGTGACAGAAAATTCTGTACATTTTTTCATAGCCTCCCACTAATGTCATTTTTATGTTCGTTGCCTTTTTATTTTTATTTAATTATGTATTTAAGTTTGCTAATTTAATTAGCTTTCCTTATTCTTTTCTTAATGTACCTTATGTACATGCATTTTGTAATTCAGTATGTGCATTGATTGTTACATGTTTTATGTGTCTAACTATTGGGGGGGAAAAATAAATAAATAAATAAATATATATATATATTAAAAGTTCTAAATGGGGGAAACGTGTATTTATGTATATTTCAACCAAGTGCATCACACCCTTATTACTCTGAAGCAGTGCCACTGTAATGACACAGTTGGAATGAATGGTTTATTTTTGTGAGTATTTTAGATATATTTTTAATATTATTTTTTTTTTATTTTCCCACTGTGAGACTAATAAAGGATTATCATATCTTATGTTTAATAGGTCTTGTCTTAGTATAGTGCTTGGAAGACATATTTAACAATTTTAAGAACAAAACAGTGTTTTGTTTGTGTCACTGAAAGGGTCCTTCAATGGAGCATTAAGCAATGTACCTCTTCATGATCTGGGTGCAGTAGTTATTAAAGATGTTCTGAAGAGAGCCAGTGTAAAGCCAGAGGAGGTATCTGAGGTCATCATGGGCCATGTACTTACTGCAGGTAAAACCTTTATTATACAATTAATTTAGACTTTTTATTGGCTCTTGTATTAGAGTATTGTCATAATGAATTGCATATTTTATTGCAGCATTGTAAAGGGAAAGTATAGTAAATATTTAAGTGACATATGCATCATTCAGCTTTACTAATTTGTAATAGATTAAAGGTGTCTGTGATCTCTTTATATAAAGTATTTCTGACAGGATTGACAGCAACATTATAGAAAAATAAATTTTAATGCACACTTTGTTACTTAGACTCCATAAGTGATACTGAATATTGCAAGACGTAGCCCTGCTTAACACTTGCTGTCATCAGGCCATGGGCAGAACCCCACACGGCAGGCGAGTGTTGGAGCGGGTATCCCATACCCAGTGCCAGCGTGGAGCTGTCAGATGGTGTGTGGATCTGGTCTAAAAGCCATTTGTCTTGGAGCTCAGTCCATCATGATGGGAGGGGCCACTGTGGTGGTGGCAGGCGGCATGGAGAGCATGAGTCGGGTGGGTGCTGTTTAGCAGTTAGACAGGGACTGCCATTGACATTGCTTCTTTCTGGTTATGCTGCTGTAACACATTTATTTGCAGCGTACAGACAAAGCATCCTATTCTGACATTGAAGCAAATAATTTTTTGCCTCGAAAAGTTTTTTAAAACGTTTTTTTTTCCAAAACAAGTCATTGTTTTCAGTATGCTTTCAAAATTTGTTTTGGATTATTTCACCGCATTAAAGAGATGTTGTGGATTCTAGGAAATTTGAGTCATACTGTATAATAATGCTTGTTAATTTACTTTGAATTTTAGGCCCCCCACACTGTTCAGATGAGGTCAGGAGTAAAGATGGGGGATGCTTTACTGCAGGACTCTATAGTAACTGATGGTCTCACAGATGCTTTTCACAACTATCACATGGGAGTCACTGGTATGTACGTTCTGGATGTAGGATTTCACTGTATGACATGGATGTTTCTCTTATAATTAAAACCTAAAGCCCTATTCAGATTGGAATAGTTTATCAGGGGGTGTCTGTTTTTAACATTTTGCCTGTGTTCTCAGCGTATTATTATTATTGTGTAATAAGCTTGTATCTCATATGGGTTTTAGTTATTTTTACCTCCACATAATGTTCTCCCAGGTAGTGTATATATCTTCCATCCAGACCTAGTAGACTATTATATGATTCTTTAGAATATTAAAGATTTTTTTCATTTGCTTTGTTTTGATTTTAGACTAAATACAACTTGATGCAGTAGCCAAAAAATTCCAATATGATATTGCCAGACAAGCTCAGAGTTCTCAGGGAAGGAAAACTGAGACATGGTGCATCCGGACATAAATAAAATCACAGAGGTTCTTCTGTGAAAGACAAAATTACCTTCATGTAAATGTAATCCAATCCAAATAGGGCTTAAGACTGGAAGATTTTTTTTTCATGATGCATATCGTGATACATGAGGTTTGATACAGTAAGTTAACCCCCCAGTAGGGTCATATATAAAAAATCCCGTCAAAGACTGAATACGGTTAATTTTATTCAACATATCATACATTTAGCTACACTAAATCCATTTAAACATAGTTATTGTGTCTTTGAAATGAGTAGTTGGTCAGTGTTGTATGTTAATATCCACAATGTACGGTACTCAGAAAAGCATATTGTGAAGTAATTTATTACAATGACCAAATATTATTACTTTGACCTGTTCTAATTATCATCTTATTTTTTATTAGCTACAAACTGCAGTACATTCAGCTTTACTGCTAAGCTTTGCAGCCTGGCCAAATCATCTAAAAAGGTCCAAAAACCTTTGACATTTTCAGCACTAACCATTTCTGAACCTTGTCCTTTACTTTGGACACTTAAAGTGCTTAGATCCACTGACTGTTGTACTTTGAGAAACAGATTGTATCTCCTTTTAGAGTTCAGTCAGGGGAACAGGCAATTTGTCAAGGTCACTGATGTAAGGTTGTGGGCTTGTCGCTGTCTCTGCAGCTGAGAATGTGGCCAAACAATGGGGCATCACTCGAGAAGCTCAGGATCAGTATGCTTTCACTTCCCAGAGCAGAACAGAAGCAGCACAGAAAGCTGGCCACTTTGATCAGGAGATTGTGGCAGTTATTGTTCCTTCACGAAAAGGTAACAAACTACATCTGACATTCTTTTCTAGGCTTACATAACATTAAAGGAGTCGTAACATTTTCCTCTGTTGCACATTGTCAGAAATTTTAATTTTAACTTCTAATAAGATGTGTTAAAATCTGTTTCAGGTCCAGTAGAAGTGAAAGCTGATGAATACCCTCGCCATGGCAGTAATCTGGATGCCATGTCCAAGCTGAAACCCTGTTTTGTGAAGGATAGCTCTGGCACAGTCACTGCTGGCAATGCATCAGGTAAATAATCACTTCATGTCAATGACCGACTGAAATGGTACTGAGGCCACTCACTTTTAACTGTTACTCAACAGGTTGAAGATTAACATCCAAAATTAGTTTCCCCTCCTCGTCTGTAGGATTCATTTTGTTGACTATCTGCTGCAGATGTTATCTGCTGTCTGCCTTTTATCTCACAGGAATAAATGATGGAGCTGCAGCTGCTGTCCTCATGAGCCAATCAGAGGCTCAGAAACGGGGCCTCCGTCCAATGGCACGAATCATCTCATGGGCTCAGACTGGCCTTGACCCATCTATCATGGGCACAGGGCCAATATCAGCTATCAGAAAAGCAGTGAGTATCCCAACAACGTATTTCAGGGATTTTTAAGGATGAAGTTGATGGAAAGCAACAACAGAAAATGATACTTGTTACCCTTTTTTTATTGTTTTTGGAAGTCACAAATATTTATTTGCTCTTTCTCATCAGACAGAGAAGGCAGGCTGGCAGTTGGAGGAGGTGGACTTGTATGAGATCAATGAGGCCTTCGCTGCTCAGTGTGTGGCTGTGGTGCAGGAGCTTGGCCTGAACCCAGACAAGGTCATTCATTTCATTTTATTCACTCTACTCATAAACTTAAACTAAACACTGTCCAGAAAAAGCAATATTCAACAGGAATTTTCATTGTCAGTGAAGCATAACAGATGATATTAAAATCCTATCAAGAGTGAATGAAGGACTGCAGATCAGTCGTTCTTCTCAAGCAATGAAATCTAACCTCACGTGACTTTAATCCTCCAGTCCAGTGAATCACAGGGCTTTTGTCCTGATGAGACTCGGCCTGTTTTGGAAAGGACATCTGTTACTCTTGTATTTACTTGCAGTCATATCTATATCTACCAGTGGTGGACCGTCAGGGCCAGCAAGGCCTTCTCTGCTGGCCTAAGAAATATCTGAATCACAGACTGATGTTAATTATATTTTGTCCATGAATACTTCTTAAATAATTCCAAATGGTCTCTCTGCTTCCTTTTATAGCTTTTCCGATGGTTGTGCTGTTTCCAGACATGTATTTTCATATTAAAGCATTTAACCAATCACATTTCAACCATCATTTTTGTTGCCAGGCAGATTCAAAGTCACAGAAGAATGCCCGAGGCCTTCATAATTCATTATGCAGCCCCTCACCACCCCACCACCACCACCACAAAATAAATGTCGATGAAACTGTTGCTTCAACCAATCAGATTTTGAGTTGGTGTCACTAGGGCCCTCTAGCAGGCGTATAGCAATGCCACCGTATTCAGACTTGTTGATTGGATAGTCTAGATTGGTTAGCATTAGCTTTGATGGCAATAGAAAAGGAGTTCTTGATGGAACTGAAGTGCACAGATAATCTGTATGACAGTAATTGCACTGTTTTTGAGGAAAGAGAGGATGGATTTTTTTTTTTTACAAATAATCACATTTTTTTGGTAAGTAAAATGTTGCTATTTTCCTAAATAATATTGCAAGTTTATGCGGTTATAATTGTTTTTTATGTGAGTCACAGCGGTTTCTGCAGTAGAAGGAGACTTGTTCACCCCTGGTTTGTTTATTCAATGAAGGCATTCATTAAGGCTACAGGAGTTATCTGTCTGCAATGCAATGACTTTTTATACTGTATTTCTGCATATTAAATGGTTTTTATAACCATAAATTAGTTTATTATTTAAATAAATATAGAAATTAGAGGGGTAAATTGATTCAGATGGAGCATTACTGAAGGCCTAAGTGTGAAATGCATGGTCCGCCACTGATATCTACCATTATCTTGTCATGGACTAAGTGTGATTTGCCTTTGAGAATCCCTTTTATTCCAGACTTAGACCTAATCTGGGACTGGAAAACATGTTTGGAGTCTAAATTTAGCTTCTTTTGAACTAGAACTTTTCTAATGTTCAAGGTTTTCTGGTGAACTATTTTTTTAAAGAATACAACCTTTAGAATAATGCATATTTACTTTAGTGCCAAAAAGATTCTAACAATTTAATATTTTAGATATTAACAAAGTTAGGTCAGTCTTTGTACATTTGTGCCTGTACTGACACCTGTGCTTGTTTTTGTCCTGCAGGTAAATATTAGTGGAGGTGCTATCTCTCTGGGACATCCTCTGGGCATGTCTGGCTGCAGGGTGTTGGTGACCCTACTACATGCACTTCAGAGGACTGGGGGCAGAAAAGGAGTGGCTGCTTTGTGTATTGGTGGTGGAATGGGTATTGCTATGTGTGTAGAGACAGTTTAAGATCTTTTTTTCCTCACATAGTCATATACTAGTGCATCTCCAAAAATGAGAATATTGTGAAAAAGTACATTTTTGTTCATGATTTTGTTCAAAATAGCAAACTGTCATATATTTTTTATAATAATTATACATAAAGTAACATAAGACAGACAAAAAATGGCCACGTTGGGTGTTTAAAGCTGTAGTAATTTCAGGTTCCTGCAGATGGCTTTGCATGATGATGATCAGGCTATAAATACCTGCAGGGTGTGTGACCGGATTCATAGGTTGAGAAGAGGTGCTGCAGTGCAGTGGTACATATGGAGCGGAGTGGCATGCAAGAGGCATTCGGCCTTGTGTGCTATCAGCCACAATTCTGACAAGAGTGTCATCTAGGCTGGGATTTTTGCCACTATTGGTAGCCCCATATGACTGTATGCTTCAGTACACCTGCAAATTCAGCTACTTCCTTCACACTATGGCCTTTGGCGCCCAAATACAATCACTCCTTTCTGCCAATCATTAACATGTGCTTTGCTACACATTTTCCATACATCGAGAGACATTGCACTTTAATAACTCTTCTCATTCTATGAATCCTGTCACACACCCTGCATGTATTTATAGCCTGATCATCCTTGTGCAGTGCCATCTGGAGGAGCCTGAAGTTACTACCACCTTAAACATGCAAGGTGACTTTTTTTGTTTGAATGCTGATACTGTTTGAATATTAATTGACATAAACTCTACTTTACTTAAAAAGAAATATTCTAATAATTTGAGATTCTAGATTTCAGATTGTAATGAGCTGTAAGCCATAATAGTCAACAGTAAAATGAAAAAGATGCTTGAAATGCCACTTGTTACATTGTAATGATTATAAAAATGACAGTTTGCCATTTTGAATGAAATTATGAACAACAATGAACTTTCAGTGGTATTAAATTTTATTAGATAAACAAGTACATACAGACCAAGTGCTGTTAAAGAAAAGACTGGATCAGTTCTTTTACTCTTACATTAATTTGAGGCTCGTGAAGTGTTTTTCTTATTCTGATATATGTTTAATGTCTTATCTTTGGTAAGTTAGGATGTATCATTGTTGTCACAGATAACCATGTAGGAAAATTCACAAAGCGTACTGTTCAACCTGCAGAACAAGAGAAGAGTCAGGGACAGAAGATAATGGACATGTCTACCTGTGTCTGTTTAAATCAGTGTCTGATGTTTACGTATAATGCAGTGTTTATTAGGCTGAGTATAAAACCTTAACACATAAAGCAGTTTTATCTTGTATGTCATATGTGGAATATATTTTGTTTTAAATGAGAACAAGCTGATTGTGTTGCAGGTTATGTGCTGTAAAAATGAAGTGAGAGCCTTCAGCATTCAGACATTCCATTTCATGTTGATCTTTTCATCTAACAGCCTAATGTGAATGTTTGTGTTTCACTCACTTTTTTATGTATTGGAGTCTCAGTTTGCTGCAAAGCTGTTGCTTGGTGCAATATCATGCATTATAGAGATCATTAATGTGATATGCAAGAAGTACCAAATTGTACTGAACATACAGAACTAACCCAAAAGACTACTTTGGCCTTATACTACCATGTGCCATAAGGCTGATCTAGCCTCCGTCCTGTGCTTCCTGTAGATAGCTTTGTGAAGAATACTGTTGGTGTTAGCTTGAAACCTCCAGGGGAAAATATGTTTACATGCTTAAGCTCAACTGTGCATTTCCTCAACAAATAAATAATTTTACATGAGACTCTGTGCTTTAATTTAAAATAATTACACATCCAAATGTTTGGAGGCATCTGCTTTCACAGTTTCGTCTGAAACCAATTGTATTATTAGGGACTTTAGTACAGTAACTGGTTCTATTCTACAAGTACATTTCACACTAGGTGGTGGGATATTGCTGCAATGATTTGATTGTATTCAGCCTCAAGAGCATTAATGAGGTCAGGCACTGATGTTGAATGAGTAGCTCTGGTTTACAAACCACTCCAACTCATGTCCAAAGAAAGGAGCTTCATCACTCAAGCATGTGCAGGTTTGTTGCTCCAAAGCTTTATTCCCTTCTAGTTGATGGTTGATTTGGGGGCACTGCAGACTTATATATACTTCACTGAGATTGCTGCCAACAGAGAATGCAACAGTAACTGATAACACTGCAATGGAAGCAGTTCAAGACTGTGAAGAAGACTAAAATCTTGGCTAAATTATGCCAACAAATCTGGAAAATTGCTGACTGAGAGAAGTGCCAGTACCCAAGTGATAGAAAAGTGTAAATGATTCATTCAGGAGAAAGGAGATTCGGACCACAGGACCATATTTGTTGGAATATTCTCCTTATGAAGAGCTCAGAATTTTTTGGAAAAGGCCTGATACCCATATCACTTTTGGGTGACTTTGTCCATCCATTCATGCACCCACCTACTCATACATACAGTACATGCATGCATGAACTAATGGACGGATGATGGTTAAGAGATCTGGTCTTGTGACCGGAAGGTCGCTGGTTTGATACCTGTGCAGGTCATGACTGAAGTGCCTTAAAGGCACAGTATGTAATATTTCGGGTTATCTTTTAGCAGAATTTAAGATAATCACTAATAATAACGATTAAAAACACATCTAATCATTATAAACTAAGAAGTTGTTTGATTATTTTACCTTAGAATAAGCTGTTTATATCTACATTGGTCGCAGGTCGAACACCGACTGAGGCCGCCATGTTTCTACAGTAGTTCAAAAAGGACAAACGAGGCTAGCAAAAACCGTTTGTGTTGTAATGAATTGGCCACTCAAATTCGATGGCGCTGTAGCTTTGTTTTACCGTTGGCTGACATAAAACAGGAGAAAAAGAAGACATAAACATATACCTTAATAAGAAGAAATACACGGAGGAGAAGCAAGAATAAAGGTTTTTTGGTTTATTTGTTAAGATGGCGGAACATTCTTATGCTCGTCAAGAAGAGAAAAGACAACTTCAATCATCAAAGAAAAGAAAACATGATGAAACTTAGCTTCATATTCGTGTGCGCAGTGTTTTTCCCCCATTCCACCTTAAATGGTGCTGCAGGACATTGTAGCGCATCGGAGCTGAACACTGCTGCAGCATTTAAGGTGGAACGGGAGATTCGTAGCTGCGCGCTAGTTCGCGAGCTTAGCTAATATGAGCTCGTGTGAACTCTTATCAGCTGAAGTGCTTCTTCAGACCATGGCAAGCTTACCTTGACTAGAGAAAAATGTGTATCCTGCCTGCATTATCTGTCTACAGTGAAGCAGTTTGATGTGTTTACTTTGTTACATTATCTTGTGTTTACAGAAAACAGCTAATGTTTACAATAACACTACTGAAGTGCAGAAAATATGTTTCACCTGCATTGTAGCTGTGATAATTTTACATATTACATTTCCTAAATTTCTAATTAAAATTAATCTTATCACTTGACATATCACTAGCTCTAAAGCTGCTATTAGACATCGCGTTCAGGAGTATCAAAGATTTATGACATCTTACGGCCACCATAGAGACTGTTTGGAAGGGAGGGGCTGTGGAAAAAGTCTTCAGTTGGTTGCAATATGGAAACTAAACCACTAGATGTCGCTGGGAACTACATACTGTGCCTTTAAGCAAGGCATCTAACCCTCAACTGCTCCTCGGGTACCGAGGATAAGGCTGCCCACTGTTTCGGGCACATGTTCTCAAAGCCTGGTGTGTTTCACTGCACTGATCTAATCTAACACATACAGAGAGATCAATTGAGAGTTTAAAAAATGTCATACATTTTATATTGATTACAGGTGAAGTGACATATTTCACACCTTTTTAGTTTTGATGTTGACACTGTTTAATATTTACAGTGTAAACTACAGCTCAGTGGAGTCCTGATCAGTGATAAATAGAAGTTTTCTATTTACAGCTTCAGGAGTGGTCCTGTGCTGATCAGACTCTGAAGGGCTGGAGTGAGATCAGTATGATGGGAGAAGGTGGAATAGATGTAACGTGCATGCACAGAGACAGCCACTAGATGGGGCCAAACTGTAACTGTCATCATTCAGTTCATCGTTTTTGATAGGCCACAGGGTTCAAACCTCAGTTATTAAAATGTCTTAAAGTCTGTATCTGTAACACAGCAATGACCAAAGCTACATTAATCCTGTCAGAACTGAGAGCAGACAGAAATGAAGCAGCACAACTGGCTGAACAGATTCTAGTTGAGTGCAGAGCTGTGACTTTATGTGAGAGAGCTGATAATTGGATTACACTGCTGTACTGTACCTGAACAAGCACAGAATGACTTTACTGTCACATCACCTGCAGCCTCTCAGCACAGCACAACATGCCGCTCTTTATTAACAGAGACCAGATTTTTGCACATCAGGTGCATCTTCTAGAGCACAAACTTCGGGTAAGTGATTAACTCTCCAACAACATACAGTTAAGAGCTTAATACTGAACACTGACTTACTGGTCTGGTTACTAGTGTTACTAGGTGTGTGGTTTCACTATTCACAGGTCTGTGTTTGAGTAAAATGAACAGTTCCCCTAAATTCCATTTAAAATATTGTCATAAATATTGAGTTCCAGAAACTGACAAACCTCAAATAATACGAAGAAGAAAAGATCTTATTCATTTCTAAACACCACAGCACTCATGTTTTAACTTAGGAAGAGCTGAGAATTTGGTGGAAAAAGCCTGATTACCCACATTACTGTTGGGTGACTTTTCTTGGGTGACTGGACCAAAAGGTTGGTAGCTTGACCATCCATCACCCATCTTTATCTTCAACACATTCCAGTAGTGGGGTTCAGGTCTGGAAATTGGTCTGGACTCTGGTTTCTTTTCCGGAGTCCTACATTAAAAAATGGAATAATGTAAAAAAGTTATTTTAGTTAATGATTTTATTTAAGGAGGCAAAATTCCAGATCGTACATCATATTTTATATTCATTACATGCAAAGTGACATATTTCAAGCCTTTTTTTTATTGAATACTTATTGAATAGAAATGTAAACAAACTATTATGAATATTCGAATAATTTGAGATTCTAGTTTTCAGATTTTCATGAGCTATAAGTCATTAACAATAAAACAAAAAGCGTTGAAATGTGTCACTTTATGTACATTAAATATAAAATATTTGACTGTTAAATTTTTTGAATGAAATTATGAATACAGATGAATTTTTTCACTATGTTGTGATTTTTGGATATGGCACTGTATATATATGTATACAGCTGTGTAGTGTTTGCTGTACTCTTTTAACATTTGTTGGATGTTAACAGAGTAAAGAGGAACGGATTTTGGAACTGGAGACGGAGAACGCTATTCTTCACCTGAGACTTGCTGAGGTCAGTAGAAAAGTGCAGTAAAAAAGTAAATGTAGACCAGAATAACTCTCGTGTTATATATTTATCACAGACACATGAATTTAAATAGTTAATTCCCTTTAATATTAAATATGCAATGACCCAGTTAAGTCAATGTGCTGCTTTGTGACACTTTAAGTGATGCTGCGGCTGTTAATTTGATGAGGCTTCTGATACAGAAATGGGCCAGTAGGGATCTCTCTCAGGGATAAACAGGAACAGCTGCTTTTTTCCCTGTAAGGTCTTTCATGTTCTGTGGTTAAGTGGTAGGTAGAGGCCATATGGTCACTGGGTAATGGAAAGAAGTTAAAAATGCCCGGCTGTCCCAGAACTCCGGTGTCTAACGACTTTAACTGTAAGATTGTATCTCTGGAGGGTGATTGTGTATGTGTAACAGTTTGGGATTTATTTCGACAGATGGTTTCACTCTGAGTTAAGAGGTTTGCCCCCAGACAACAGGTGCTCAATGGTGCTTGATTTACTTACTGACACAATGAATTGACGTACAGGTTAAACCAGAAGCCTTGAATTCAGAGGCTCTGATTCAGAGCTGTAGAGTCTCTTTAGCTTTGCAGAAGTTCAATTATTCTTGATTTGTCACATCAAAGCTGGTTTTCTGTCTATTTTTGTAGGTTGTAAATATCTGTTCTTACAATGATTTCATTCACTGATGATTCTTTAGGAAAATCTCTAGCATGGTTGATAGTTATAAACACTGAATCACCATCTTTAGATCAAACCATCACAGTGGCACCATCACTGAGCAGATAATAACAGACGTTTTCCATCTCTTAAACTTGCTGAAGTGTATGGGGAAGCTTCGACGGGACCAGGAGGAAGAGATCCTGACAAAGAGGCAATGTCAAGACCAGGGAAACGTGCAAAAAAGAACTCATGCAGCTCTTGCCGAACTGCTCGCAGAGGTGCAGGTACGGCCACAAGGCAGAACTGCCTTCAAGCATATAACTTGTTAATCGTGTGTAGTTCATGTCAGAGCTGTTGTTTTAGGATGTTATTATTCTAATGCTGTTGGCAGGGTCTGAAACAGGATCTGAGGGAGGTCTTTGCTGTATATGTGGGCTTTGCCACTGAACTGGAGAACCAGAGCAAACAGCTGCTGGAGCATGTAGCCAGTGCCAGCACAGCTGCCCACAGTCAGCGTGGTGATGACATTCAGAGTGAGTATTTTTAAAGAATGGAGTCATTTATAGAGCACCATATCTGTCTTCAGATAAACTTTTAACCCTTTTATATCCAACAACGATATTTAGTATGATTAGGACCAATTCCATAGGACCTGTTCTGTGAGGAAACATGTAATTATATCTAATTACATGTATATAGACATTTAGTATTGGTCCAATCTTCATGAAATGGTATCTGATGGACATCTGCTGTGCACACAGCAGAGACTCCTGTTATTATTTGATGATGCTGACATTTTGATGTCATTTTCTTTTTTTTTTACCCAATTTTCTCCTGAATGTGTTTGCTAGCCAAATGAATAGCCCATTCGATGACTCTCCCTATCACTTGTAATGTCCCTGATGCTAGGAGTGTGCAGACTTACACAGGCCTCCTTCTATGCATGTGAAGTCAAGCTCCGCCTCTTTTCTGACTGCTACCAATATATTGCCACCAGGCGATGGATTCCCAGCCAGCCGACATTACTTAGTAGTGCTGGAGAGAGAGTACCATCTTACATGCCTGGAGAGAGTATGGCCTGTTTTTGCTCTTTTGGGTCCCGGCTGCCAATGGCATGCAAGCATGACCAGAATTCAAACTCGCAATCCTCAGAACATTAGTCCAGTGGACCACTCAGGTTCTCCTTGATGTAATTTTCATATTTTATTAATAATGTGTGATAAACATTATTATTATTATTATTATTATTATTATTATTATCATCATCATCCAGGGATACATTCAGATTTCCAAATTACATGAGTAAAACTTTAAAGGACACAAAGTGTTTAAAAGGTTAAAAGTTGTGTTCTGTTTGTTTCTGTGAGCCATAGATTCTGAACGTATCTAATATATTACAAAATTATATATATATATATACAAAATATGCTATAAATAATAAATATACTATATATACAAAATATGTTATTACATTTCTATTTTGTAACTGGTCAGAAAGTTAAATAAATAATTTAATGGTTCAGACTTTACAGTGATAAAAAGCAGTAATCAGATAATAAATGTGATTAAAAATCAAAAGCCAAAGATTTCAGCCAAGCTTAAAGAACACAGATCAAATATTTAATATTTTATAACATATAAATGGGTTGAAAATACACCTTTTTAATGAATATTGCCTTGAACATATGGATCTATCATGACAAAACTTGAATTGCTATAGAACCTTTACATTTAACACAGAAAATCTTTAAAGAATCAACTACTGAAAGTTTTTTTTTCTTTTGTTGATGTTGCTCCAAAAACTTTTTCATTTACAAACAGACATCAGAGAAACGAGCTGGTTATTGTCTGCTGTGGCTAATTATAGTCTGAATATATTTCTTAGTGCTTAGTATGACTGGATTATAGATTATTGAAAAGTCACTTGTTTTACTTGGTCAAGACCCTTGGACCCCTCCCTTTCCAACATCCTTTTCTGTCTAACACTCCATGCTGATACTCTCTCTCTTTCTGTCTCATCCTTCTCTCTATCTCAATCCTTCCCTCCTCATGCCTCTGCAGCTCCACCTCTTTCATATCAATCCCCACTGATGTATGCAGTCAGTAGTGTGTTATGACAGAAGCTAAGACGGGTGTTTCAGAGCTAATCCCTCAGCCCCCCTCCTCCTAACCCTGGTAAAGCTGCTGTCTGCAAGGTCATGTGTCCTGTGCGTCACCTGGACTCCATGGCGACAGGGCTTGTGGATCTTATCCTTTGTCACACAAGGCTGCAAACCATCTTCCTCACCATCACAATGAGCACGATAACCTCTGCACCCTCTCAGTGGAAAGATATGTTTATTTGCAAAAGGAGCTAAAAGTTAAAGCAGATCTTTATGCTCATTTTGAAATTGTATTCAAATGTAACTGCGTACTTACAATACATGTTTAATTACATATTACTGTGTTTAATGAATTACATTTAAACTGGACATGCATGCTATACAGGCTATATTGAACTTGTGTTTCCAACTTTCTGTTTGTAAAGTTGTCAAAAAAGAGCAAAAAAGTATAAAGGATGTTTTATAATCACAGCTTAAAAATCACTTTTATAAATTATGTTTTTGCAACCAGTTGCAAAAATCGAAGTCTGTAGACCTGCTCCCATCCAGCACTTCATTTCACACTACTATGTGAAAAAAAATATTTTGTTCATTTTTTAAATAAAAAATATAAACTGTCATATAGTTTATAGATTTATTAGGTATATGGCATAGAGGCCTTGTTTTAGTGTTGATACTGTTTGAATAGTAATTTACTCAAAATCGAAAGGAAGTATACTAATAATTTGAGATTCTGAATTTTTCAATTTCATGAGCTAGAAACCGTAAAACAGTAAAATGAAAAAAAAAAAAAAAGACTTGAAATGTCACTTTACATGTAATGAATATATCATTTTGCCTTTTTCACAATATTCAGGGCTTTTTGTTTTTTTTTTGTTTTTTTTTAATCTGCCGCTGTATCTATCAAATATCTAATCCTCTGTTTGACATTGAACAAGACAACAAGACAAAGGAAATTCCATCAACTTTTCAAGTTAAGACATTTTGGCACCAACAATCCCAAGCATCCATGCCTTTGTAATATGTGCAGCATGTGGTTTTGTACTGTCTTGCTTCGACATACCTGAAAAAGATGTTGTCTTGAAGGAGGCATAAGTTACTCTAAAATGTCAGTGTACCTTTCAGAACTGTAAGTTATCTTTACCAAGGGCACTAACATTAACCCATACCATGACAGACCCTTGTTTTTGGACCTGGATGGTCTGTTTCTTCTAAAAAACATCTAAAATACTGATTTGGAAATTGCCCTCATTTCAACTTTGTAATGTGTTGCAGGCCTGAAATATAGAATTAGAATATATTCAGCCTTTGCCAATGTGATTACACACAACAGAATTTGATCTCCACATTTAACCAATTCATGCAGTGAAACACACACACTAATGAATATATTTTATATATTGTATTGCAGTATTTTACAACACACTTGAATCCCACACTTGAATTTTTACAGGCCTAAGCATGTTTGTTGTATGTTTTTCACTTGTAGAGCTCCAGGCCCAGGTGTCTGCTTTGGAGCACTCTCTACAGGAGGAGAAAGAGAGGTGTAGAACAGAAAGAATGAGGAGAAGACTGCTCCACAACACACTTGTTGTAAGTATCTAAGAATCTCCATCTTGTGTTTTGGCACATAAATAAATTCATTTTCATTGTGAGTAGCACAGTCTGCACATTTAGTTATGGAGGATAAGTTGGATCTTAAGCAATGAGACAAAACATCCTTCTCAGCATTTACAATATATAATATCATCAAAAGATTTTGGAGAAATCCCCATGCGCAAGGGACAAAGGCAAAAGGCTAATGGTCAATTTGGATGCCCTTGATCTTTGGGCCATCAGGCAGCACTGCATTAAAAACAGGGTGCTTCTGGACTGGATGCCCAATGCATGGACTCAGGAACACTTTGGGAATACATTAACTCTGAACGCAGTTTGCTGTGCAATCCAGTTAAAGCTGTAACATGCAAAGAAGAAGCCACATGTCAACACCATGTTACATAATGACAGACATAGCCCTGTCCCAACCTTTTTGGCGTTGCTGCCATCAAGTTCTAAATGAGTTAATATTTTTTATGAAATGGTAAAATGTCTCAAGCTCAACATTTAATTTGTTTTATGTTTGACTGAATAAAATATGGGTCTATGAGATTTACAAATAATTGAATTCTGTTTTTATTTACATTTATTTCCACTTTACACAGCCTCTAAGTTTTGTTCGTATTATGGTTTTCATTTTATTTTTATTTAGCAGCATCTAAACTGCTTAAAAAGAAGAGCTAGCCCTAGTACAGCTATCTCTGATTGGCAGTTAGATTTTATAATGCCATGGCTAATACATACACACTGTTAAGGAGATGCTTAACTGTAAAGGGCTGCATAACTACTGTTAAATACTCATTTTCATAACTCATTCTCTCAGAAGAAGTAACGGCAGCAAAGATACCTGGTTTTATTTGATTTGCTTTGAAAACAGAGACATATTTCTTAAGGGACTACTTTAGTCAATAATGGAGTTAAATAGCCACCTGTCAGCAAATTAACATTGTTATGATTACAGAAATAACATGTTGCTAATTAATGACTGTTCAATTATTTACCAGCAAAATGAGCCAGTTGAGCTCTTCCGTTGAACATATTTCTTCTTTGTTCAGGAGTTGAGGGGTAATATCAGAGTGCACTGCAGGGTACGGCCCATCCTGCCTTTTGATCACAGATTAAGTCCTTCAGGCAGTGGGTAAGAGCTACTTTGAGCTACGCATTTCTTGCAGATGATATTTCCACTTTGTAACACAACATTTGCAGGAATATAATTGTGCTTAGTGCGCAGGAGAGCCATAGTATGTATTAAATCATGTTTTACTGTTCAAGGTCTTCATCATCAGAGGTGGTGGTGCAGTCTTTCAGTGATGTAAGTGAAAGTGTTTCTGCAAATTGATTATTCTAATGTTTATGTGATCTATGAAAGTACCATAGTCGCTATCGACCTGGTTTTGAGCTGACATTAAGGTGTAATTAGGTTAAACTTGTTTTTGCAGGACTCTGTTCTTGTGAACTGTGCTAAACCTGGTAGTCCATTGGGGAACAAAATGTTTGAGTTTGAGAGGTATATACACATTTATTTACAGTATGATGTTATCCAGTATTAACATGTCTGAGACTGGCAAAAGCATGTGAACCATTAGGATTAGCAGCTAATTTAAAGGTGGAATGACAATCAGGTGTGAGTGGGTGCCCTATTTAATTTAAAGAACAGGGATCTAGCAAAGTCTGATCTTCACAACACACATTTGTGGAAGTGTGTATATGAATAAAGGAGATTTCTGAGGACCTCAGAAGAAGAGTTGTTGATGCTCTTCAGGCTGGAAAAGGTGACAAAACCATCTCTGAAGAGTTTTGACTCCAACAATTCAGTCAGACAGATTGTACAAATAGAGGAAATTCACAACCATTGTAACCCTCCTCAGGAGGGATCGACCGGCAAAGATCATGCCATGAGCAAGAAGTGTATAAGTCCACTAGGTCCCGAAGGAACCCAAGTGAACTTCATGAGTCCACCATCAGGAGGAAATGGAACAACAGTGGTATGCATGGCAGGGTTACAAGAAGAAAGCTGCTGCTCTCCAAAAAGAACATTGCCTCTCATCTGCAGTTTGCTAAAGATGACATGGACAAGCCAGAAGACTGTTGGAACGTTTTGTGGACAGACAAGTTCAGAAGACTTTTTGGTTTAATTGTGAAGTGTTATGTTTAGTGAAAGGAAAACACTGCATTCAGGCATAAAACCTCATCCCATCTGTGAAACATGGTGGTGGTAGTATCATTGTTTAGGCCTGCTTTTCTGCGTTTGGATGGCTTGCCATCATTGAAACAATGAATTCTGAATTATAAAAACAAATTGTAAAGGAAAATGTCAGGACAACCGTTGGTGAGGCGAATCTCACGAGAATGTGGAGCATGCAGCAAGACAACATTGTTAAGCATACAATTCTTCTACCAAAGATTGTTTAAAGAGAAATAAAATGTTTTGGATTGGCCAAGTCCTCACCTTAATCCAACTGAAATGTTATACAAATCCCTGAAGCAAGAAGTTAATGGATTCTGTCAAGCTGATGTGCAGAACTGATCATCAGATACCAGAAAAGTTTAATTTTTGCAGTTGTGCAGTTACTGCTGCACAAAGGGGTCACACCAAATACTAAAAACAAAGGTTCACATGCTTTTGTAACTCTCAGACATGTAATGTGAAGTCATTGTTCTGAGTAAATAAATGACAAATAGTTTGTCATATGTATTTGATTTGGTTCTCTTTATCAACTTTAAGGACATATGTGCTTTTCTGATGATGTTTTAGGTCATTTATGTAGAAGGTTGGGGTCTTTTACTGTGTGCTAACATGGTTATATGATTTACAGGGTGCATGGTCCAGAGGACACCCAAGATGCTGTGTTTGAAGAGGTGAAACCCCTTTTAACTTCTCTTTTGGATGGGTGAGTATTGTTTTGATTTAAATCAAAAGTCAGAGGTGTGCCTAAATGCAAATCAATAAAGATACTGTTGCCAGTGTAGCATCAGGAAAAGGAATTAGTTACAAAATATACAGTGCTAAAATGGGAATATGGTGTATTCCTGGTAAAGGATGCCAAACAACTGAGTGTCTAAGATAACATACATGTAAGAAGTTGGACATTTTTGTATTTTACATTATTTTCTGTTTGATCTTTTTTTTTTTGAGATGCTGGATTTCTGATTTTTATTAATATTAATCTGACAGACATAAAGATCAACATTAAAAGAAAAATGGCTTGACATATTATTATACATTTAATGAATATAAAATATTTGATAAAAATTAACTATATTTTATGTAAAGGCTTAAAAGCAAATGTATTACATAACTGTAGAGTAGAAGTACAAGCTTTACCAGTTTTATTTATAAACCTATCAGATGGTGATATCTCTCACTTTAGTGGACAGATTTCTTAGGGGAGTGTGTTCTGTTGTCCTGATGATGAATTGTGTTGTATTTGGCATGTTCAGGTATAATGTTTGCATCATGGCATATGGACAGACAGGAAGTGGAAAGACATATACAATGATTGGATCCCAACCTGAAGACTCTGCAGCCCCTGAACATGATAAGCTGGGCATCATCCCCAAGGCAGCAAATGAATTATTCAAGTAAGCCGCAATGGTCACAACTATTGCATTTTAATTGAAAATTGTGTAAAGTCTAGCATTCTGCATAGCATTACATTATGTAATGTGCCATTACAAAAATGTGTCAATACAACTTTTTTATAATGGTTACACTTATATATATACATATATAGACATATTCTCATTATTATTATTTTTTTTTTCCTACATTGTAAATGTCTACTGAAGTAATCCAGTCTAAAAGGAACACAATGAATCATACAGTACATTTAAAAGTGTTAAACAAACCAAAATATGTTTTAGATTTTAGATTCTTCAAAGTAGAACTGATGTCTCAAACACGTTAAGAGGCAAGAAATGCAAGTCATGAACTCTTGACAAGGCACAGCTGTTAACTGAAAGACATTCCAGGTGACTACCTCATAAAGCTGACTGAGAAAATGCCAAGAAAGCTGCATCTAAGCAAGAGGTGCCTACTGTGAAGAATGTAAAATATAAAACATATTCTGGTTTGTTTACTTATTTGTTTACTAAATAATTACAGATGTGTTTATTCATAGTTTAGATGACTTTAGTATTAATCTACAATGCAGAACATTTTTAATAATGAAAAACCCCTGAATACCTAGAAGGTGTCCAAACGATTGACTGGTACTGTACATCTATATTAGTGAAACATACAGTTAAACATACAGTACATGTAGTGGTATAAACACTGTTTTTTCTTCCATTATTGGATTTTGTATAATGGCAGCAGCCTTCCTTCATTTATGAATATCTGATTTTCAATATTCTTAATAGACGTAATGATGAAGCTACAGCTGATAAATATGGCTGTATATCTTATTACTGAGTAATAAACTGCCTAAATAATAGCATGATTAGTGTTATTACACTTTATTATCTAGCACTAGCATTCCATTGTCATTCTTTTCAGTGTAAAGTGCTTTCTCAAATATGACAAAAACATGAAAACTGTTAAAGACTGTTCACATTTTTTTATGAATTTTTAAAAAAGTAAAAATTTGGTATTGATTGACAGTTTAACATTTACACATTCGAGATGTACACATTGTTTATATGTTCTTATCGGTGTACAAAGTCTGATATGTACACTACCGGTTAAAAGTTTTAGAACGTTTCTGGTATGTGCCTAGCTGGTCAAGTCCAAGCTCTGTCAGAACTACCTCAGGAAAAAACAACAAGATGGTCAGCTTGAAAACATGGAGTGGAGCACAGTCTCCAGACTTAAACCTCATCCAGCTGATTTGGGATGAAGTGAAAAACAAAGCAAACCTACAAGAGCCAACATTTATGTGATGTTCTGCAGCAGATTAGTGAAGAACTGTCTGAAGAATATTTGATGTTTATTGTAGAAAGAATGTCACGAGTGTGTTCAGCTGTTATATCTGACAAAGATGCTGCTTTGTGTCCAAAGTTTAGACACATTTTGGTCTATAAACTGATTCCATGAGTTCTTATTTAACTCCTGTGCTTTTATTTCAGAGTCACTGAGACATGAAACTCAATTATTTTCACTGAAAACTGATAAAAACATGTTCTAAAACTTTTGACCAGTATGTAGTTCAGAATATGCTGTAAATGTGTACATGCTTATGAATAAGAAAAATGTCTCTTAGTGCAGGTGTTTGTTTATTTCAGGTTGATTTCAGAGAAGCCAGCAGAGAGTCACACAGTGGAGGTGTCTGTGGTGGAAGTTTATAATAACGAGTTGCTGGACCTCTTAGCCAAAGATGAGGATGGAGCAACAGTGGGGGTGAAAAGAGAAGTCATCACAACTAGTACAGGCACCAGTGAAGTACCCTGTCTTACATACGAGTGAGTGATACTGACAGCTCACAACATATACAGTCTTTAGACCTGTAGAGGGCAGTGGAATGAGAGTATGTCCTCAGTTTTCATCTCAAGGGCAAGTGTGTGCTGTGCTTGTAGTGCATTTCTGTTTAGCATCTGATGCTGGTCAGCAGTCTGCATGTGTGCACTCATGTGTGAGCAGGTTTGACCTTTTGCTCTGCTGCGCTTTGTATTGTGACAATAAGTACTGTATTTGTTTCACTGAATCTGTGTGTGTGTGTGTGTGTGTGTTTTAGGTTGGTTCAGAGCTGTGCAGAGGTGATGCAGCTAATCAGTTCAGTGTTGAGGCTCAGGGCTCACAGTCCCACACTGGTGCATAGAGACTCCTCCAGATCTCACCTCATCGTCACTCTCACTGTCACCTCCAAAAGCCCTAATGCTCTAGCTCTGGGTATGTCTGTTCAACACATACATACATACACTCACACACACTCTGGAAGTGTCAGTAGAACTCGGCAATTAATGTTTGTTTATATTCATACAGTATATAGTCTGGAGGCCTAATTTAGCTCTTAAAAGATTTTCATAATTTGTCTACTACAACACTGAATAGTCTCCTGCAGTGGCCACTGATAGCCAGATGTTGAAGATAAAGATATCCAAAGCTCATCTGTTACATCAGTCTTGTGACTGTATGTGTGCAGTCACTTCTCACACTTGTTTACAGTTTATTGGTCTTGCAAATGATCAGGGCTCAGTGTCCCAAAAGCTTTGCAGTACTAAGAACAGCTTCACTGGTACAGAGAGTGTTCAGTGTAATGCTGGCTCTACTGTTCTTATGTTTCTCTCGCACTAAGACTTGTGCATTAAATAGCAAAACGTTTACCATATTATCATTGGGCAGGGCTGCATTGTGAAAGGGGAGGAGCCATCAGAGGCAGCTGTAGGTTTGATTTTTTTTTTAATAGCCACAATAATAATGTTTGTGGCCTACTGGGGTGCTGTTGTTTGATAATTTTAGGAACTGTATTCCTTAAAGTGACACAAATTGAAAGCACATATGACAGATAATTGACATTGATGTTAATATGCCAGGTGACAACATTTTCTAACAACACACACAAATTAGGAGCAAAAGTTGAGGCTTGAAGTGACTGAGATGCAATTTTTTGATGTGAGACATGCAGTTTTACTTTTTGCACAAATGCATGAGCATCCTGTGACCTCAAGGTCCCTTTTCTCTATATGACTCTAACTCTATATGAGCCCTTACTGCAGACTTCAGTATGTACTGCAGTTATGCAGACTCAGAAGTGGCCTTTTAAACCAAGTGCTCCTGATGACTTGAACACCATACTTCTCCATGTTGATGATACCACCACATTATGGCTTAGGATGAGATTTGGGACTGGGCTTCAGTGTTTGATTTGTGACAATACTAACTTACAGAATTATGTGCACTACATAGTGTAGTATAAAGTGCCCGAGTAGTAGTTGGGGTTTAGGTTCCTGGCTCTAGAGCACTTCAGCTGTGGATTTTTGTTGCCATTTCAAGTACTAAACTGGCAGCCTTTCAATCCCAGACCTGCTTCTCTAACCTTTAGGCCAAATCTGTAGATGATTGTCATCATATAGAGTGCAATTCAAGACTCTCTTTTGTGCTTAATCTCCTAAACCGTAGCAGTGAGTATAACTGAAACTGTTTCTTCAATCACTCATTCAGACATCACTCACACACACAGCCACACGTACACACAAGCACATACACTCCAACAACGAATATAGTGGCACTGTTTGCGAAATTGGTTACACTTTTCTTTTAGAACCTGCTCCATCCACTATAAAAGCAACAGTTATCTAGTGCACACAGAGTGGCAGCTGTTGAGGGAAGCTTATCTGAAATGCCACAAAGCCTAACAGTCTTTCAAAGACAGCTTCAGTTTTTCCACACAAGTCCAGAATACTTCATCTCCACATTCACACACAGGAGTTTATCAGGACTCTGTTAAAAGAGAAAAGTTTTAGCTCCTGGG
This sequence comes from Crenuchus spilurus, assembly GCA_036984385.1. Classification (NCBI taxonomy): domain Eukaryota; kingdom Metazoa; phylum Chordata; class Actinopteri; order Characiformes; family Crenuchidae; genus Crenuchus; species Crenuchus spilurus. The sequence continues at coordinate 36,460 of BRDA01090786.1, forward strand.
AATTTCTTTGGATTTGCTTTTATAGGTAAGGTGAAGAAGTTAAATACATGTAAAATGAAGCTGATAGAGGAGGAGCATGAATTATAGATAGAAGTGCTATAATTCTCCAGATGTGCCTCTTCACTCATATGAGTGCGTGTGTGTGTGTGTGCGTGCGTGTGTGTGTGCGTGCGTGTGTGTGTGTGTGTGTGTGTGTGTGTGTGTGTGTGTTGCAGCTCGCAGGTTGCAGAGTGTAAGGCAGGATGCTCAGCGTGGTTCTCAGAGAGAGTGGTGGAGTCCACGCTGCCGCAGAGCCGCCTCCTCCCGCTCCTCTAGCCCTGCCTCCTCTCCATACCCCTCTCCCTGCCACTCACCGTGCCCCTCACCTCGGTCCAGCATCTCCCAAACACCCATCAGAACAAAGCTGCAGCTGGTGGACCTGGCTGGCAGTGAGTGTGTGGGTAAGCAGGAGACTTACTTAACCTGTAGACATGTAGAGTTACACTATTTCACTGCTTATTTATAATCACATGGTCACACTTTACATTAAGGGTCAGAAATAATTGCCGTTTAGACTGTGGTGAGCATTGGCTGAACAGTTTTAGAAGTCATCTATAACAAGACACTGCAAAAAATATATGTTGACAAGTAAAATTAGCTGAAATCACATCTAAATTTCTAATGCTTCTAAATTTGAGAATGTCGTAAGCTTATTTTGAGATAATTTACCATGTAAGCACACATAACTACACATTTCTTAATTGTTTAAGTAATTTTATTGTAATTGTAAGTAGAATTATCTCATTATATTGGCAGATATTTTTCCTTGCCTTACATTACATATTAATTTTACTTAAAAATATTTAAAACAAGTCAAATATGTCAGATTTTAAGCTAAATAGTCTTATAATAAGCTTACACCATTCTCAAAATGAGAAATATTAGACACTTAGATTTGATTTAAGATTATTTCACTTGATAAGATATTACCTTTTTACAGTGAATCTGTCATCTCTCACAGTCATTTTAGTCCTTAGACCTTCACTTAGTACTAACATGGGACTTTATTGAATCAGGCCTTATTGGCTAATCAATAATTGAGGATTTTATTGCATGTGAATAGAGCTGTACTTGAACATCAATAAATGCTTCATTAGAGCTTAGATCATTATCTCAGATGTTGAGTCACATTAGAAGAACAAGAAGTACTGATCACACACACACACACACACACACACCAGGGGGCTGTGAGTACACATATACCTGGAGCATTGGGTAGCCACCTGGGGAGCAACTGGGGGTTAGTTTCATTAGATTTTTATTGCACATTCAGGGGATTGAACCAACAACCTTTCTGTCCCAAGGCCACTTCTCTAATGACTGCCATTTATAAACTTCTGCTTAGTATGAATTGACATTATTTAACTTAGCACAGTCATAAGTACTATTAATAGATGTATCCTTACTGAAAAGTGTTACCAATTATGTAATAACATGTTTAATAACATGTATGTGTGTGTACATTTGTACAACTTCAATGCTGCACTTATTGGTTGCACTTGTTACTGTGTACTTATTTCCATTTATCTCTAGCAAAAATGAGCTTAGCTGAATAGACTAAAACTGGATACCCTGTATCCTGTCCAGGGCTAGGCTAGGCTAGTCTGTACTGCACTACCCTACCCCCAGTGATGGGGTAGGGGACTAACTGCTTAAGTGGATAAGACAATGGATGGATGGATGGATGGATGGATACCCTGTTTATCATGTGAACCATTATTGCAACTAATTTTTTTGCTGATTGACTCTGAAGGCATAATTGATTTATTTAAATCAGTGTTTCTGTACAGTAATCATTAAAACCCTATTTTCATTCAGTTCAAATCAGAA